>JAOTOM010002328.1:0-98787 GCA_034440615.1 Ashinkailepas kermadecensis | reverse complement strand
TAATAATCCCGCAAAACGTCTATTGGGTAGGCGATCTAACTGAGGCGAAGAAAGTACTCGATCGCATATGACTGTTTTCTGTATGTACAATCACCTATAACGGTGAAGGATGCAACTGCGTTTAGCGTATGTGACTGCTTTTCATGTACCACACCGTGGTGACCGAAAATGGAAGTGAAGTCGAAATATACGTAATAAGTGGACGGCGAAAGATGCAACGAGTTGTTATAATTTGCATTGAAGGTACATTAATTTGAAGCCAAAATCGAACTCTACTTGCGGAAAGCTTGTTTTCCTCCGCTCGTCAAGTGAATCTCAACCGTTCGTGACGACTGTCGTGCGACCGTTAGTTGCTGCTGCAATGCTGTCATGGACCAGGGAGCCCCCATAACCCTCCTGTTCAATCTTTCCCGGGGTCGACCGCTGACCCCGCTCACTTGTTGTCCCTCCGTTCGGCTTCCTTTGATGCCGGGTGCAGCTGCGGGCAGGAGATAAGGGCGAGCAGGAGGGTGCGGGGCGCGGTTGGAGAATTGAGCAAGTCTGACCCGCGAGCGGCGGTCAGCACTCTGGCCTTGTCCCGCATAAAACCGGAGGCTGGCCCCATACCACGGCTGCGATGTGGAGATTTCAGTTGGATTTTATTTCGAGCCGTCTCAATGCCATTTTTGCGATACCCGGACAAAAAAGTCGAAAAAGTCGAACGCAAAAGTCAACGGATAAAAAGTATAATTAAAAAGAGTTCGAAGCGCTGAAAGTCGAACGAACAGGTGAACATGCCAAAAAGTCCAATTGCGAACGTCAAACGGACCTAAAGTCAAAATGAACAAAGTAGCACGGACAAACGGTTTACGAACAAAATTCGCACAGAATTCGGTTGGTGCAATGGTCAAGAGAACGGAAAGTTGAGGTATAAAAGTGGAGGCGCCGAAAGTCGGACCGGGAAAAAATGAAAAGATATATATGATATATATATGTATACACACACACGCGCATATATATATAAATATATATATATATATATATATATATATATATATATATATATATATATATATATATATATATATATATATATATATATATATATATATATATATATATATATATATATATATATATATATATATATATATATATATCTATATTTATTTATATATATATACATATACATATGTATGAATGTACGTATATACGATGGATGGGCTATTTACCGATGTGCACTGATAATATGCTAGGGTTCGTGAACACGGGAGTTATTTACCCCTCCCTACCCATCTAGGATGTTTGAGCGATTGAAAAAACACGGCGGACCGTTAAGCACATTTTCCTTCGTCATTTTGCATCTGATGTGAAAGTTTCGACCTCAGGTCGCGCAAGGCAATTGACCTAGCACATGTTAAGGAGAACCACCTCAAAATGTTCAGGATGAATAGCTAATATGAATGAAAATATATTGAAACGAAACTTGCTCCTTGAGTAAAATTGGGCGGTGCCTATCAAACACATCACTCGGATTTCCGTTCTAGGTCAGTTCAGTGACCTGAGGTCATTGCCAATTTTGGCACAAGTTTCCTATTTTGTAATATGCACGCTCTTGTAACATTTTTTTTGCCCGTGGTATGTATGCAGAAATATGAGAAGTTCCTAATCCAATTTGATTGACCTCCGTGAAGTGACCTGATGCCAAGTCAGGATAAAGTGCATCGAGTGGGGGAAAACCTATTTAGACACTCGTTGTTTTATGGTTTATTTCGAGTTTTCATTTCATAAACAGTATCAAACGTGCATTGTATGACATCAGCTACCCAATGGAACCAAAACTATGAATCATAGACTTCGACGAATCTGATCTTGTCCTCTGTTACAGGGTGATGGAACTATTTTGGTGATTAGCCTACATGCAGATATTTCACATTTCTTTCGATCTTCGCTACTACTGGCTAGTAGACGTTTTGTAACAGGATTAAGAATGAATAACCTTCTGCTGTACGAATAACCTGACTTTCAATTGCTGTAACTCCAATCCGAACATGATCTCGGATCAAATGTGACGAAAAACGATGCGTTATGAAATTATATAGAGCTATGGCAAAGTTCAGTTTGATGGGTCATGCAGTATTGAAAGCAATCGAGAAATTGACCATGGGTTAAATTAGCCCATCCCGGCACTGCACGGGTTACGATGGCCCTCTTCCACGTTGCGAATTTAGATCGTCCTTATCCGATTTAAAATCCTAAGGAACATATGTGATCCCAAAGGGAAGTAGAACCTACATTAACACGCGCACTGGAGGGGGAGGGCGCGAAATCCGCCCACCCCTCCGTTTTTCCGTACATACTCCGTTTTTTTTTCGTACTCCAGATTTTACCGGTCGATATACGCCATTTTTGCGTACCGTCTTAGAAGTGTCCGGCACGTCGTTTAAAGCAAGAAAAACGCAAATCGGGCGACAATTTTTCGGGTTAGGTGCCGTTAAAGTCAAAACATTTCATAGCGCCAGACCCCAAAAATCGGCACTGATGCGCTTCCCGCAAAAGGGAAGTGTTCTTGGCAACACTAGCGACTTGTTTCATGTATATTATTATGTTATATAATTTCAACGTCATGTTAGGTCACCGAGGTCAAGTCAAGTCAAGTTCATGACAGGTTAATGGAACCAAACTTGGTCAACTGGAATGTTGTCATCAATGCAAATGACTGTCATGCGATTGATGTCGTTTTGCATGTTACTCCCTACACATTCTGAAAACTACTGTTTGTCATCGTGTACCTAAGCGTTTCCATACTTTATTCATGTACTTCACTCCCTTCTTCGCGAAGCCGATTGTGCCGAGGCTTCCGACGGAGCAGTCAGGCGGGCGGCCAGGTTCTGGTAACTGGGACAGGTAACTGACCTGATAAAGTGCTGCTACATAGGTGACCTGAGGTCAAATTCCGGGTCTAGCATCTGTATTGCATCATTAGTAATGTCCAAAACATCATTGATGCCAATTTTGGAGCATTTAAGCACAATTAAGCACAGCGATCCATAGTAATGACAAGCCAAGCCACACAAAACAAGACAATTTTGACACATGTGACCTCATTTGACCTTGACTATACTGACCTAAGGTCATGAAATTTGCACACAATAGATTTCACTACAGTACCCATCCACCCTGCGAATTTCGTTACTCCAGCTTTAATATGAACCGAGATCTTAAGGGGGGGGCGGAATCCGCCCCCTCCTGTGCGCGTAGTTTTCCGAGGCCCTCCAGGGCGCGTGTTAATCGACAGGTTTCAGGCCTACGTGGTTCTACCACGATCTATACCCGGCATATCTGCACTTGAACAGGGCTCCCACCGACCTCGGAAATCAGACGAACCGCCTCCGTCGTACATCCCTTGTCCGATTTAAGTAATAATTTCAAATAGCTCCATTTTAAGCGATTTTGTGTTAACCACTGAATCGCCCGCTACTAAGAAATTGGTGGTACACTGAAGACACAAGGAGAAACTCCTTGTTAATATGAACACTGTTCAGGAAGTTTGCACTACATGCTCAATGCACATAGGTAAATAGCCCAGGTTTCTTTGACGATTTGGGACTAGCCGATGTTACATAGAGATATATTTACATACATATATATATATATATATAAAAAAATAAAGAAGGTGTTGGGGGGGGATTATGATGAGGTTGTTTTTTGTAGCAAAAGGAGGAGGGGGGGGGGGGTTTTTTTTTTTTGTTTTTTTTATTAAATAAAAAGTGAGGTTCTTTTTATAACTTAACGCTTTTTATATTTTTGTGGGATGTGCCTAGCAGTGGATTCGGCACCTTCCTTCGGGATGTGATGCTGATGAGGTTGTCTATGGTGGCACGATGGGTGTGATGGGAGGAGCTTGTGATTATTGAGGGTGTTAGGCGGTAGCAAGTGAGTGGTGTTAGATGGGCTGGGATATATAGCTTCCTAGGAACTTGGGATAAGGGATTGATTGGGGTGGGAGTATGTACATTCTAGTACCTTTTCTAGGTGTTATTGTTTAAAATTATATGTGCTATTTTTTTTTTTTTTTTATTTTATATTTATATATATATATATATATATATATATATATATATATATATATATATATATATATATATATATATATATATATATATATATATATATATGGCTTCACATGAGCTACTCTGGTAACATCATCTCACATTTCGTCTATGCCTGAAGGGCTATTCATGCAGCATATATATTCTCATCTGCACTACTTACAATCAACATGAAGCACTGGGATCGCATTTAATTCCCAACGTTATTTCCTCCCCTTTGAACTTTTTGGTCATGCATTATTCCAGAGTGACAACGTAACGTGTGTGCTGACGTGTTTGTTTATTTCTGGTGTGTGTTCACGTATGTACAAAGACTCGAGCACCATGAGACGTGTTCGGTCCGTGCAAGACTTCGCCCATACGAAGACTAGGCTTCGTGCAGTAAGCTACATTGGTGCCACCACAACCTCCCTTTCGAGAAGATTAACAATGCATCTCGGAGATGGAGTACCAAAAGACCACATGACAAACTGCCCCCAAACACTGCTAACACGAGAACACCTTACCAAGAACACCACCATCATCACGTCTTGCTCGGACCGAACATGTCCATGGTGCTCAAGTCTTTGTACATTCGTGAACACACCAGAAATAAGCAAACAAGTCAGCACACACGTCACGTTGTCACTCTGGAATAATGCAAAACGAAAAAGGGCGAAGTGTGGAAGGTAGGGGAAGGCAAAAACGTCGGAATGTAATTGCGATCCAGTGCTTCATGTTTATTGTAAATAGTTTAGACGAGAACATACTTGTATTGTGAGTGGCCCTTCAGGAATCGACGGAATGCAAGATGATGTTGCAAGAATAGCTTGTGTGAAACCAGTGCTCAATTGATGTTTTAAAACCATACATGTGTGTGTTTATTTGCATTGTGCAGAGCGGTGATTTTTAAATGGATTAATGCTTGAATCCGAAACGTCAATAACGGAATGCGACTATGTATGTTACTTGGTGAAATAATTTACCAGCTATCTCACGAAACGAAGAAAAAAATACGATCAATCGAAAACCTAGACAGAAAACATGCTAAAGCTGAATGCGTTCTTCTCTTCAACACTCAATGTGTAAAACTGTATATATATCCACGAGGAGCGTATATATATATATATATATATATATATATATATAAAAAAAATATTGCTCCTCGCGCGGTCAATTTATGAACCATCTGGAAAAGTACGCTCGTAAGCAGCTCTCGACTCTTCCTGGTCACTAGTAAGCAGCAAACAGAGGCGAACCGAGGGGTCTTCCCCTGCTTCCCTTAGCAACCAAAAATATACTAGATCAAACAAGAAGTTTTGCAATCTTGACCATGAAAAACCAAACGCTTTCTTGAAGGCACCATCACAACTTTTTGAAGGCACCATCACATGCAGTCGAAAATTCGCTGTTCCGCCGCTTGTTCACTCCTAATTCAAAAGACGATTAGCGGCCAAGGTTAAGCGTGCCGGCAGTGCCACGACGGCCGGTACGGCCGACAGGCTAAATGCGATTATTCCTGGCTGCCAGGGAGGCACCAGGATTTTCTTCAGGGGGAAACCAGAAAAAAAATGTCATGAAACAGAGACCACTTTCGGCGCGCTTCGCACGCTGAAAACGTTTGGTTTTGCATGGTGAAGATCTCAAAATTTCTTGTTTGATCTAGTATATTTGTGGCTGCTAAGGGAGGGGAGGGGAAAATCCCCTCGGTTCGCCTATGCTTGCTGCTTACTAGTGGCCAGGAAGAGCCGAGAGCTGCTTACTAGCGTACTTTTCCAGATGGTTCACACGTAGATCGCGCGAGGCGTATAAGAAAAGTGGAGCCGCCTTGTCTGGTCGGGTTCGACAACATCCGCAAGATCAGCGCTCTCCCAACGAATCAGCTAACCCAGCGGCGCGCCGCAATTCCGTAGTTCATGAATTTTGTTTGCCTTGTGATCATAAATATAATTTATTTGCTTTCTTTGACTATGCGTAACCAGGACTCAGAAGACGAACTGTTGGTGAAACACGAACGATGATTGATAGTTGCACTCATTTGAAGGCAACACACCTTGTGTGGATAGTGTTGCATTGCGCATTCACCAATTGTTATACTGTACGCGTGAATTATGAATACTAAAAGTATATATAATGTGAAAATGTTACTACTTGCGGTAAACAACGGTCGCTAGACAAACCGATATGGACACGGTTAACACAGTATATAAATATATATATAGATACATATATATATACAATCGGCACCCTGCTGAGCAGTAGCGGCGACAGCATTCGGTCAGCTCGGTGGGTGGCAATGAGTCCGTAGCGTCCAGTGGTGAGCATTCATGGCATATTCCGGGATTAACGGTGACGGCCGCAGTCACCGGACCGCCTGTCGCCGGGGTGAGCGATGTCATGAATTTTGTATGTACCGTGGGTGGTCACAAAGGTGGGTTGATGCAATTTGAAACCAAGACGCGGTCCCGACGCCAGACTGCCGGCTGTCTTTCATGTTTCCATCCGAATATGCCGTCAGTACTTGTCTGTGCTATTCATGGCAGTACTGGGGAAGGGAGAATGCCTTCCACATGAACAGAAGCACGTGGTGGAAAGTCACCTGTGTCGCATCGTAGTATGTAACGTATCAATGAATGTCAAGAAAGATCGATTTCATTTGCGGAATCAGCTGTAACAGTAAATACATACAGTGCACAAAGTATGTACAGAGGGTACGTAGTAGCAGTCCTATGCGTGGGTGGCGGGGTGCCAATCGTAATGAGACGGCGTATCTCTCATGCTGAGCTGTCGTTTAATTATCGGATCCATTTCACGGATGAAAGCTGCCTCTAGGATAATTTAGTTTTGGTACCCTGCGACATCGGTTCAATATGGTGGTATTCTTGATCATTATGGATCGGATAAGTTTCGTGTTGTGCATCGACATGGTGTGCTTTCGTCGTGCCCATCCTTGGTGGTGCAAAGATGCGTCTAGATAGGGTGGTGGCGGTGTATCCAATGTATGATGAGGCAGCCCGGGGCCACACCATGGGCTTAAGGACCCTTTATGTTGCACGAAAAACCCTCCTCGTCGGTCAGGGCCGCCTCCTGGCTCGGCTCGGGCTCTCCTCATCGACCCGAGGGCAGCTGCTCTGGACCACTCAATCAGCGTGAGCCAAAGCCGACCCAAGGGTGACGCACATCCTGAACCCGCTCCGTCGGCTCAGAGGTCCATGACCTACGATCAACCAACCGCCGCACTACAGTCGTCACGACCGGTCAAGATTCACTTAACGATCGGAAGAAAACAAGTTGTCCAGAAGTACTGAATTTGACATAGGCTTGACAATTAGTTTACCTTTAATGCAAATTATAACAACTCGTTGCCTGTTTCGCCGTCCACTTATTACGCATATCTGGACTTCACTTCCATTTTCGATCACCATGGTGTGGTACATGAAAAACAGTCACGTACGCTAAACGCGGTTGCATCTTTCGCCGTGGTAGATTGCACATACAAAAAAACAGTCATATGCGATCGAGCGCATTCTTCGCTTCAGTCGGATGCGCTTATCCAATAGACGTTTCGCGGTATTATCATGCTGATATGTTAGGAGTCACCGCACGCTCTTGAATATCTGACGCAAATAGGAAGCCTCAGACGAACATTGAGACGAACATTGAGGTACATGTGACATTAATTTTCCGCCAAGTAGCTCAGCTTGCTCCTCAACAATGAGCGATTCAGATGCTTTACAACTCAATGAATGTACACAAAAGCTTTTCGAGGTTAGTACATACATGATCAATGTTTCACAAGCACATTATTCACGTAAACGGGCAAGCGCGCACGCACGAGCACAAGCGCGCACACGCACTGTATAGCACACAGTTGCGTTACACAGGCATTAATCAAAATATGCGTTACAATAATATTTTCACTTCATTTATGTCCACACACGATACTTATAACCATACATGAAGGTCGGGACCACCATTCTACCCAAATGTAACTTCGATGGCTTCACGCTTTGTTGATGAGTGGGTTGAGGACAAGACAAAACGGCTGCCATCAGGGCCATCAGTATGTGCGCAGACGGCGTAGAACGAACGAATGGCAAAGAGTGCGAAACTGATGCAGACAGGATGAGTGGTGGGGGATTGGCTGGCGGGCAGGCTGGTGCCGGTGAAGCACGGACAGATGATATGGTTCTCGGGCGCTTGGCAAACGGACGGGCAGAGTAGATTGTCGTGACGGTTGGTGGGTGGGTTGAAGAAGTAGCGGGGTAGGTTATAGCAGCGGGTGGTGGACGGTTAAGGAGGAGGAAAAACTGCTGTAAGCACGGACTGGTAGGAGTGCAGATGGCGCATGATCGACGGAAACGGTCAAAGGATGATTCATTGATGGAAGGACAAGTCGCTTGACGTCATTGGTTGATCGTGGGACAGGTTGGATGGCGGCAGCGGTTGATGATACGGCAGGAGGGTTGGCGACAGAGGCTGGCGGGCAGGTAGGGGCCAGAGTTCCATGGCTGACACCAACGGCTACCAGATGGGTTGACGAGGCAGACTGGATGGCGGCAGCGGTTGTTGGTGAGACAGGAGAGTTGCCGACAGAGGCTGGCGGGCAGGTGGGGACCGGAGCAGGATCGATGGCAGTCGCTGACGAAGAGGCCGAGTCGTCATCGCCTGGCTGGTTGATGTCGGCGCCGTCAGCTGAGGCCAAATCGTCATCTGATGATCCCGAAGTTGTGGCGGTGGCTGCCTGTCGGTGGCATCACTGGCACGAGATGTTGCCAAAGCTTCCAAGGTCGCGAATTCGTTGGAACCGTAGTCCCGCCTCTGAGAAACGAATACATACGTAAAGAGACTGTTGCAGCGGTGGACAACTTTTCAAAACACATTCAGAGCGTTGGTTGGTTGGTTATTGGAGTTTAGGGGCGCATCGACTGCGTCGGTCATACAGCGCCCGACATTCAAAGAGGCATTGGATACTGTGAATTTTGACGGCAATAGAAGATGCATATGTGGACTCCAACACCAAAAAAGTGCATATGATTTGATATCTCGCTATATTGATGGATAATCTACCTGGTACCAACACTGGAACACACGACCTAACTTGAACGGAGAGGGGATTCAGCCGTACAGTCATCCGCTAATGATAGGTCGTGTAAATACTAATACAGCAGACAAATGACAAAGAAATATCAAAGGATAATGCGTAATAAAAATATACCAATACCACTTAAATGAGAATCGTAGGACGGTATGGTATCACACTTGTACCGAACTTCGTGGCATGTCATTCTGACTGACTTTTGTTTGCATTTCACTGTTTGACTGACGATGGTATGGGCGCTGCAATTATCTTGTTAGGATAAACACGTGTACACGCAAAGGAAGAATAAGACATTCTACTCGGAGTGGGCTGTTGGATTAAAACCCATAGTTTCATTAAGATTATTGATGCACCTTAGCAACTGCACCACTCGTCTATTCCACTTCGTCCATGCCACGCGGCCCTCAAATATCAGTGGAGTGATTGTACATCATCCCTGATTTAATGAATTTACTTCATGTAGACGTCTTGACCTAACCTGCACCTCCCCAAACTATCCTACCCTATCCTACCTAAAATTGAACCTGTTCAAGGTGCCGACATAAACACAAAAACAATCTTTGCTCATTAATGGGTGTTGGACACTCAGCAGCGCTGAAGACCAGGGCTAGAATGATAGCCTGTTGAAGCATTTTTCTTATTCAGAATACTATCCTCCCACCTTCCTCATTTAAAGGTTAAATGGAGCTGTTTGACAATTAGCTGCTCTGTGATAGAGTTCTCAAGATTCCCTGGAAAGTGCAGAGAGATCATGTCCCAGTTTTGAAAACAAGTATCCGATTAGACGAGCAAATCATTTTCCTTTTCACATCTAAGTTTAGTTTGTAGTTATTTGGGCTTTAGGGCGCATCAACTTCATTGGCCATGTAGCGCCCATTCTTCACATCTAGGATTGCGAAGTATAAATCGAACCCTGTTGCAGACTGATCGTGTTTTGTCCGTCGCACAATTGCAGCCAATTGAGGAGATATGGAAGCTGGATATTTGGTCACCCAAGTGCCAGGTTGACGAAATCTCCAGGCTGAAATAGTTCCCAGCGTGACCAAACCTCCAATCTGAAGTGTCAGGTTTGGTCCATCACGATCTCCTCAGTTTTGAGATAATTGCGTACATATGACTTCCCGTTTTGCGTGTTTTGAAAGATATCTAATTTGGGGATAACGATATCAACGATAACCATACAAACAGCTATTCTATAAACTGGCATTGTAAAACATAACATTGCACATCATAGGTAATCCATTCGCCTGGAATTGCGATGCGGGATGTTCGTTATCACGATGCCGGATCCCATTACGATGGGCAAAAGTATGATATCTATAGACGGGATACTTCGAAACGAGGCATGAAGACTTCCACAAACACGCACCAGTCACGTAGCGTCGCCAATCTCTCACGCCGATTGGTCGCGGGCGGAGAGTAGCGACAGGTGAGACTCGAACCCACAACCTTTCGATTGTGAGACGAGCATCTTACCCCTAGACCACTCGTCCCCTTTTGCAAGGATGTCGATTCAGTGTTCAGTAAGTGGTATATTACACCCTATTTCGCGAATAATTTATAACTGATGCAGAACACGTTTCAGCAGATGCAAGGAGTAACAGTGTTGTCATGTCTGGACCCAAAAGTTGCAAATCACCAGCTGGAGTTACACTCCGAGTAACAACCATTAACAACGTTTGTATGTCACTAAGGTCTGTTTTCGTGTTGTCGCTGTCCGCATGGGACCAAGGACTTACCGATGACAATTCAGAAGGCGATGGAAGAAATTCTGAAGCAGTGCAGGTGCAGGTACCCGGGAAATGTCCTCGTCTGTGCGGTGACTAGGAGCGATTGGAAGATTTTCTAACTCGTCTGCGGGAACACAGGGTAACACTAAACATGGAAAATACACGCTGAGACAGACGGCTGCGGACTTCCTTGGGTTTACCGTGTCCTCAGCGGGAGTCTCGGTGAGCCCAGAGCGGGCTAGGGCGTTAGGACATTAGGCGTCAGGACGAAAGAGCTCCAGTCACTACTGGGCTGTTGGGGTTCTGCTCTCGTTTCGTGCCTGGATACAGCACCCTCATGGAACCACCGAGGAGGATGCTGCTTAAGGAGGCGATGCCGTTCAAGTGGATAGAGGAGCTCGCGGCAGTGCTGAAAGGGAGACGTGCTGTACCAGGCAGTCGCGGAGTCACCATTTACGACCCTCAGCTTCCACAGTCATAACTTTGGATGCAAGCGATGTGGGCCTGGGTGGGGTGCTGTCTCAGCCTAACTCAGAGGAAGAGAGGGTGGTAGCATTCACGTTGCGTACGCTAAACCAAGCCCAGAGGCGCTGCAGTATGACAGAGAGGCGCTGGCGGTTGTGTGGACAGTGGCGAAATGGAGGAAGTATCTCTGGAATCAGCAGTTGTCTGCGACTTGATCATGTGGCATTGCAGACACCGCTGACGTCACCGGGTGTCGCCCAAGCTGCCATGAGGATAACAAAGTGGTCAGACTGGCTCATGGAGTACTCGTTCACAGTTTAGCGTGTGAAGGGAGGTGTACGTCCTGCAGATGGGTTGTCACGACTGCCGGAATCGGCAGAAGTGGTGGAGGACAAATACAAATGTATCGCTACAGTAAGAGACCGTCCGGCAGCAATGGATGAAGAGTTGGTGGCGGCTATAAGTGAAGATCGTGTTGCGTGATCAGGTATCGCGTCCGTGGTCTCGTAGGCCGAGCGACTGCTCGCCTGACCTTCAGCTATTCTTCCACCTCAGGGATCAACTCACTGTGCAGAGGTATGGATGTGCGCGGCGATTGCCTAATCGTTCCAGAAAGTCTGCTTCGCTCAGACTGCCCAGCCTGGCACATCAGTGGCACCAGAGCATCGTCAGATGCGAGCAGCGCCTGCAGGAGCTATATTGGTGGTCTGGCATTGATCGAGATGGTGGAGGCAAGAGCTGTGAAGTCTGCGCCACTGTGTATGGATGAGACGGCGGTACTTCGACATACTCCAATGCATTCAGTGCCTTTACCAGCGGCAGCCTGGAACAAGATAGGGCTGGACTTTATTGGACCTATGGATGCAGCCCACGCTCAGCGATATGCCGTGGTCCTGGCATCCGACTTCTCCCAAGTAGGTAGACGCTGGATTTCGCTCGAGTCAAACTGTCACGCGTGTATTGAATTTATCGAGGTCTTGGCGTCACGCAAAGTATACCCCAGGGAATTGCTGTTCGACAACGGCACGTACAACATATACATTTTTTCTCAGAAATTACCTGCAGAGTGTGGGTGTAAGTCATATCCGGGCCCCACGCTACCAACAGGGAGCATCTGGGGCAGTAGAACGGTGCAATCGCGCCGTGAAGGCGACGTTGCAGGCAGCTGACCAACGAGGGCTTGACCGCCGGGCGTGTCGGCAGCGGCTCCTGCAACAGAGCATGAACATTCAAAACGCCGACTGGTACTGGTACCAGCACTGGGACCAGCACGGATATGGCGCAGCTGCACCACAGGAGGCAAATCTGCACAGGGTTGCACGGCATGGTGGCCAGTCTAGCTACTCCAAGAGAGACGTCCTCTCTGGCGCTGAGGCGACGCGCTGCGGACAGTCAAGGAAGCAGGAGTATACTGACACAATATGTCACAAACAGGTGCCCCACTTCCGTTTCTGAGAATGGATCCGATACAAACCGAAAAATAGTATTTCTTGAAATGCCATATCAGACTTAAAATAAAATAGACACAGCAAATTCTCCTTCTGGTGATACTTTGAAAAATCACACATCAGAAGTGACAGTTCTTTAAAATCGCGCCACCTAATAGTGGCAAGGGAGCTCCATCGGTGTTAAAATAATGGTTTTTCTTCCAGGTGTCAGATGTTGAAATGAGCACAATAGAATGTTGAAAATCTGCATGGAATTAATTTCAATGAGAAAATGTGTATGCCCTGGAAAGTATTATTTGAGCCAACAGAGTGCTGTGGCTACACCCATGTTTGTTTTGAGATACAAAACAAAAAAGCAAACATTTGCAAGGCATGTCATTTTAGTCTTGTGATTTGAGTCTTTAGTCATTTGAGTCTTATGACTAAAATGCAAGTTATGAACAAATGATTTAAACATGTATCCGATACATATACTTCCGATACTTCGTGTATACTATGCCATGACACAAAGTAGAGAGTAAAAACACAGCATAATTATTCATGCTTAGCATTACAATTGTCAAATTATCAGCTGCCAGTCAATAAAGAATGAGGGGTACTGAAGTTATTTACAAAAAAACAATGAAAATAACTACAAGTAAGTATTATTGATGTGAAAGGATACTTACCTGTGTCTAATGAAATCAGAGAATTATATATATACATACATACATACATACATGAATATAAGTATATATGTATATATATATATATATATATATATATATATATATATATATATATATATATATATATATATAGCCTGGTCCAAACATACATGGTGATTTTAAAAGTTTCAAGGAAGTGCGCTTCACAAGTTTATTTTTATTCCACTATATGTGCCTGTATTGTGTGCCAAATTTTGGACGATGTCATGCATATTTAAAGGTCGCGCAAAATCTCATCTTTGGTTTCTCTCTTTTGCAGATGGCCTCCTCAGCACCGAGTACGCTAAGTGGACCAGAATGGTGGTTATTATGGAGTCCCCTTGAGTTTTTCTCAACTGCACGGCTTCCAACGCGAGGTGACGTACTTCGCATGTCACAATTCTTTCACCTGAAGCAGAAATTGCTTTTCCCGGAAAGCTTCAAGAAGACCCGTGAAGCCTGCTGTGCCATCTGGACGAGGGCAGGGATCCCTACCCTGCGGTTGGATTCCTGTGTGAGGAAGTTCATGGAGAGTTCATGCGGGAATACCTCAACCCGAAGTCTGCGGGTTCTTTGAATGTCGTTAACGATGCAGCAGAAGGAGCTGTTTCTCTCATCCACACCTTCAACACATCGCTGACCAAGGATGAAGAGCAGAAACAATACCTACTCTGCCTCGTGGCTAATCACCGGCGCCGCCTCCCTGCTCCGACCAAGGGGGGACTGATGAAAGAGGGTAGATGCTGAATTGTAGAGGGACAGGTTGAAGTCCCACCTCATTTAGTCATTCAAGTTGGCACGATGAAGCATTATTATTTATTAAGGTTATTTTGTTTTCATAGAAAATAGGAGCTATGCTATGCGAGAGAAGAACAAAAATTAGCATCCCTTCAGTTTCTCATCTGTCGGAAAAAGACACCTTTTTACGCGACCCCTAAAATTAAACGATAATTCCTGAAAATTGGTCTATATGTTATTTATGAACAGTGTAACAAAATAAAACTTGTGGAGCTAACAATTTTTCAACTTTCCTTTTTGGACCAGGCTAATATGTATATATGTATATATATATATATATATATATATATATATATATATATATATATATATTCATATATATATTCATATATATATTCATATATATTCATATATATGTTCATATATATGTTCATATATATGTTCATATATATGTTCATATATATGTTCATATATATGTTCATATATATGTTCATATATATATTCATATATATATTCATATATATATTAATATATATATTCATATATATATTCATATATATATTCATATGTATATTCATATGTATATTCATATATATATTCATATATATATTCATATATATATTCATATATATATTCATATATATATTCATATATATATTCATATATATATTCATATATATATTCATATATATATTCATATATATATTCATATATATATTCATATATATATTCATATATATATTATATATATATATATTCATATATATATATACATAATTTATCATCTGAGATACTTATAGTGACATGCTCTAGTAGTAAAACCAACCTTGGTGACCTGGGGTCAAACTGCAACATTCAGGGCCATGTAATTTGATGTGCTGCATCCTTGATAGCCATGATGTTCCTAACATCATGAACATCAAATCTGGTATCAAGCGGTAGCCTGTGGTGAACACTCAAGTAGCATTTCAAGTCAAGACATGTAAAGTTCAAATGTCTGATTGAGTGCTTTGATGACCTCACCTTTCTTCCCCATGACTTAAATTTATAGAACATGGATGTCATTCGACGTTGCTTGTTGTATGGCATCACAAAAAAAATATATGCATATATATACATGTATGTATCTATACATCTATATATATTTATATATGCATACATATATAATGTATGCATATGCATACACATACACATATATATATATATATATATATATAGTGCACACAATCATATGGCTCCTGAGTCTGATACCAGTGAGTCGGATCTGAATTGATACAAATATATGTCAGTCTGTTTGAGTTGCAAGCCAAGTCATACTTTGTGGGCTCTGAGTCTGAATTGAGCCAATCAAATAATTTTGACCTGCTCTGAATCATGAGTTGAATCAGGTATCAAGATCTATGAGTCACATGTGAGTCGACTAAAAGAAATTGGGTAGAGCACAAGTCTGCATGCTACAGTAGGTAGGCACACTTCAACTTAGGCTTACTTACCTAGGTGCCTAGGTAAATTTGCAGTATAAGGCATCATTTTTTAGTTTTGGGAATTTTTATTTGGTATACCATGTTTATGAATGTGGCTAAAATGGTGGGACCAATTATTTTCTGTGCGAATGCTTACTTTTCAGTTTGCTAGCAAAATAATCCAAAAAGGCAGTGTTGAGTTAGGTAACATAGCATAAAAAGAAATGTTAAACAAATAAAACACAAATGGAACATAACCTAACTTAGAACAAACTAGCAAAACTTTGGAGAACAAGAAATAAAATAAAAAAAATTAAAATACCAAGCAAGTTATGTTCTGGTAATTCTCAACATGAAAAAAACTAACTCAGCCTTGCTTAACCCAAGCTGTTTGAAAGGAAAAAATCCTTTAAGAATTGTCTGATACTCCACCAACCGAGCTACTGTGGCCAAAATTAGAGTTTTTTTTCATTATTTTTGGTAAACTTTCAGTTATTATTGTGCTATAAGGTGGTAGGAAGAAAAGTTTTGACACACATTTCCTCCATAAAGCAAACAAATGTGTCAGGTTTGGCTAGGTTAGGCTGGTTTACATTTTTTTAATTGGGAAGTGTTTCAATTTTTTTTAATTCACACATAAAATAAATCCTATCATCATATTCATAAACATGGTAAACCAAAGATAAATAAAAAAACAAGCAAAAACACCCTATAAAACAAATTCACATGTGCCCAGGTACCTAGGTGCCTAGATAGGTAGGTATCTAGGTACCCAGGTACCAGGTACCTGGGTACCTAGATACCTACCCAGGTGCCTAGGCACCTACCTGGGTGCCTATGTACATACCTGTGTGCCTAGGTATGTACCCAGTTGCCTAGGTACCTACCCAGGTGCCTATGTACCTACCTGGATGCCTAGGTAGCTACCCGGGTGCCTAGGTACCTACCTGGGTGCCTATGTACCTACCTGGGTGCCTAGGTACCTACACGGGTGCCTAGGTACCTATGTACCTACCTGGGTGCCTAGGTACCTACCTGGGTGCCTAGGCACCTACCTGTGTGCCTAGATACCCACCCATGTGCCTAGGTACCTACACTGGGTGCCTATGGACATACCATAGTGCCCAAGGATCTACTCGGGTGCCTAGGGACCTACCTGGGTGCCTAGGAACCTACCTGGGTGCCTAGGAATCTACCCGGCTACCTAGGAACATACCCGGGTGCCTAGGAACCTACCCGGATGGCTAGGAATCTACCCGGATGCCTAGGAACCTACCCGGGTGCCTAGGAACCTACCCGGGTGCCTAGGAACCTACCCGGGTGCCTAGGAACCAACCCGGCTACCTAGAAACCTACCCGGGTGCCTAGGAACCTAACCAGGTGCCTAGGTACCTACCTTCCTAGGTACGAAGTTGGTGCGTTCTTTGATATCTGGTTTCACATTGGTACATTTACCTATATAGGTAGGTAGGTACCTAAAAAAGCACAAACTGAGAACAACTGCGAGACTACACCAACCTACTCACCTGCATCTATCGAATCCGACTGGAACAACCACAAAACTGCGGATTAAGAAACGTGACAGCGAGTACCCGCGGCCGGCCGTAATTACTTATGCAAGAAAAGCCACGGCGGCCACGGCTATGAGAAAATACTAAGAGAGAGAGGATAACACCCACCTCTTTCACGTCCTCATTTCTGGTCACACTGTATGTATCTCCGTAGGCAAGTTTAGTAATTATACCTACTAAAGTTCCGGAAGTTTAGTAAACATTCCTACTAAACTCACTTCCCCTCTTAGTAAATATACCTACGAAACCTTTTCGAGGATGTGTTGTCATACGACACATACGTTCTAAACTTCGTGGAGGATGTGTTGATTTAAGAACGGGTACACCCAAGTTTAGTATATTCTCAGATCTAGTATATACTGTGCCTTGGTGACGTCACAGCTATAATATGCGATATTCTACTAGAATGTGGTGGACTTCTGGCGGATTATAGAATCCTATAGTAGAATATTCCAAATCTAGCAGATTCCTGGCAATTGGTGATATAGTGCCGCAACCGCGGCAAAAATTTCACGTCCTTCATTTTTCTTATTTTGCTATAATTTTCATTAGAAAAGAGCATATGGTACTATGGCATGCTTTACTTTCTCCTGTATTCAGCTGACACGAGAAAGCAAAGGATGACATGAAAAAGAGTACAAAGAATGAGAAAGAACGTTCAATTTCATTTAACAGCAGCTTCCTTTTCTGCCGAAGCTCGACACACGACTGGCCTTGAGGGCCAGCCGGTCGTCATGGCAACGACTTAGGCCCCGCCCTCCGGGAGTCGGCCGGCCGGTTTTGTGTAATGTCCTCGTTTACCGGCAAGGAAACATACTTTTTCGGGGTGATACAAGTAAAAACGATCCGGATTCGTATGTAGAATTCTTCGGGAATTCGCATGGTATCAAATTTGCCTATATACAATAAAAATTGTCTGCGTAAAGCCGTGGACAATATTGGCTATTTTGGCTTGAGACGCACGCAAATTGCTGCCGAGTATCGCCTTGGCTACGTCACAGACCCGGAACAACTTGGCCCCCCCCGGTCCCCTGTACACTACCGTCTGAGTTTGTCGGTGAGAGGGTTAAAATTGGTTGTATGTATATATATATATATATTTTAAAGCTATTTTAATGTCTTTTTCAGAAAAAATGACTTGCTCTGAAACTGTGTGCTATTATTTTTCATCTGTTCCATCATTTGTGTTCTTGCATAGTGGTTTATATTTTGAAAAAAAGCCTATTTAGATTTCTGGCATGGGCAGGAGGAGGCCAATGCACCAGCGACGGCCATACACAGTCACCAGTGAAATATATAAGGAACATTTATAATTTCGTTGATAGTTGCCAACGAAATGTTTGGTAAATTTACAGAACTAGGTAAAATGCGATTTTTCGGAATTTTTTGTTTAAATACACGACCATAATAATCTTAACGTAAAAATCATGATGCGACCACTCATTTTCTCCGCAAATGATTACTTTTCAGTTGGCAAACAAATACACGACCATAATCTTCACTCTGCAAACATAGCACATCGCGTATAATTATCCGTACCTGGTGTCACAAACGTGATAAAGAAGACATTCAACACTTCAGGCACTCGATTTGATACTCTTTGACATCGAAAACCTTATGTTTCTGCCTTAATTCGACATTATCTCCGTGAATGCATATACTCGCAACACGCCGCGCCAGCCACCGTCGATAATGGTGGCGTCAACATTCCTTGCGATACTGTATTATTTTATTTAAATATATTTGATGACGTCATGGCCGAAAAATTTGTTTCGGATAATTCTGGTTTTCCGGTTAGGTTAGGTTAGGTTAGGTTAGATTATATTATGATATAATATATTTTATATATTATGCTACGTTATCTTAGTCTAGGTTAGGTTAGGTTAGGTTATTTTATTTTGTTGTATTATTTATATATTCATATTTAATTATATAATATAATTATATAATAATATAATCTAACCTAACCTAACCTAACCTAACCGGAAAACCAGAATTATCCGAACAAATTTTTCGGCCATGACGTCATCAAATATATTTAAATAAAATAATACAGCATCGCAAGGAATGTTGACGCCACCCTTTTCGCCGGTGGCTGGCGCAGCGTGTTGCGAGTATATGCATTCTCGGAGATAATGTCGAATTAAGGCAGAAACATAAGGTTTTCGATGTCAAAGAGTATCAAATCGAGTGCCTGAAGTGTTGAATGTCTTCTTTATCACGTCTGTGATACACCATGTACGGATAATTATACGCGATGTGCTATGTTTGCAGAATTAAGATTATGGTCATGTATTTGTTTGCCAACTGAAAAGTAATCATTTGCGGAGAAAATGAATGGTCGCATCATGATTTTTACGTTAAGATTAGTATTAAAAAAAGTATTAAAAAAAAAATCCGAAAAATCGCATTTTACCTAGTTCTGTAAATTTACCAAATGTTTTTGTGGGAAGATATGTGCTATGCTTTTCCATCAAGTGTAGTAGCTTTTCTTGTGATTAACAACTTATTTTTTCCTAAATGGCCTGTACAGTTTTAGATATAGCCTGTTCATGCTCTGCACCTATGTGTAATGAGGAGGAAGGTAAACAGACAAGAGGGACCACTATGTCTAATCAAGGAATGAGGCATTTGTGAAATGTGCATGGTTTACCAAGTGTGCCAAGTGCATGTAGTTTAAATTTTGGTGACTGGCCTGCCATAAGGGTGAAATTATTTACTAAAGCTCTTTTTTGGCATGCAGACATGACTAATCTTAGAAGCTGCATACCTATCTGATCATTATGAAACCTCCACAAAATGATTGAACATGCCATAATTGTGTAAGGTTTCTATTTGTGTAATCCTGTGTGATGTCAATGTCTACCATATGAAAAAAGAGCATACCTTACTCATACAAAATACTTTATGAAGCTGCATATCACTTCTGCAGCACAATTCAGCATGTGATAAATATGGACCTTACTTTTCTATACTTTGTGTTAGATCCAAGGGTACAATTTTTAAAACTAAATTTCTTGCTTGCTGACATGACCAATCTTCACTCAGCAACTATTACAATTTATTTTAGGTATATGCCAACTTATTTTGGTTTGGACTTTTGTGATCCTGGATCAGATCAAAGGTTACCAAAGTTTTCAAAGGTGAGTTTTGTCTTATAGTCATGGCAAATTGAATAAACTATGGAATTATTGCAGTTTAACTTGTTCACAAGTGAATTTTACCTCCAAAAGGCAACAAAAGATGTTGAGATGGGTCAGTTAGGTTGGAAATTTAGCTTGAAATGTTCGAGGATAAAAACGAAACTGAAAAATGTCATAAAAAGGAAGTTAGGCTAAGTTATGTCAAGTTAGGTTAGGACAACCCAATGTGGTTCAGAGGATTCTGCAAACCATCTCGACCACATTTATAGCCTAATGTGGCTGAGAGGGGTTGGACCATGATTGACGTCGTAACGCCGTTGGCCCGACAGAGTTTCGAATTTGATGTGGGCATGGTACTTTACCAACAGTATCAGGTTTTACCAGGTGTGGATCCAGGAATAGTCATGAGGGGAAGCTTGTTTGGATGGGCGCCGCTGTGAATGTACCTGGAGGGGCACATTTTCCTTCCGAGGAGCACCACTGGAGGATAAAAAATGTTAGGGAGACTGGTACACTCGGACCTCCCAAAAGTGTCTGAGTTATAAAGGGGGTTGCCTTTGCCCCTTCCCCTACGACTCGCCTTTTCACCCTACCCGCTCCGGCGACCATGGCTGGAGATCCCGGGTGTGTTCGTATCCACCAGGTATCGATACTGGAGCACATGGTACATCACTGGGACGTACTGCGATTTTGGGGGCCGGGCCTGATTTTATTTTTGTCGGGGAGTCGGGACGTTTTTTTCGGCGCTATGCACGATTCATGGGATTCCAGGTCGGTTTTCCAGGCCCAGATTCTGGGTCCCTGCTGGATTTTTATAAGCCTCTGATTTACTTTTATATGGTCCTGTCACGAGTTTTCGGCCCCACTGTTTATTTGTATCCACAACAAATTTTAAGCATCCCAACGTTAAATTTTGCGGTCCCACCACTATTTTTGGGAGCTCCTGTGCGATTTTGCTTCGGGGTCAAGCGCGAGTCTTCGGGGCCCCAATGCGTGTTGTCGGGAGGCACAAGTTCTTGTGGCCTCTTTTTTCGGAGTGCGAGTTGCGTTTCCGGTTCCCGTCGTGATTTTTGAGGCCCCGGTGCGTTTCTTTCGTGGCAAAGGCACGTTTTTTTTATAAGATAGCCGTACTCAATTTGTGACGCATTTGGAGTTATTTTTGGGATTACAGAGTGAATTTCCGGGTCCTGATTGACATGTCATAGGCCGCATGGTGAAGTGTAAATGCATACATTTTTAGGGGCCAATTTTCCGATCCAGATTAAGTTCTTCATTTTGGTGTGTATTTTGTGGCCATCTTCCCCCTAAGGAAAACTTCTTAAATATGCCTTTGTGTGAGTCATTAAATCGATATTTTGAGTTCATTTTACAGTCCCATTTTTGGGGCGGTGAGATAGTTGTCCCCTTCACGACGCATGGAGAGTGGGGAGAGGGCATGGCCTCCATGTCCCTACCCTTTAGATCCGCTGGCGTGTAGACCCCATGCATTTTAAAATGCATCGTAAGTATTCACGGCAATCCATACATGAGTAAAACGGCCGTTAATACCATTTGGGATATTATGCCACAAGGAAAACGACATTCAACCACCAGGTTCCGAATGGAAACTCCGATTGGTCTGGCCAGAATACTATTGGGACCATTGGAACCAATTCTATCGGGAAGCATTCAGACCATTAGGGACCATTAAAACCACAAGGAAAATCCCAATAGTTCCAAATGGTTTCCAGTGCGTTTTTTTTCCAAGTATGAAGGGGGCAGTTGGATTCAATCTGAAAATGTGTTGAAAATAAGGACCTGGACCCACTCCCTTCGTGAGAGGTTTCCAGCCTTGTTGGCGACGATGCTATACCGTCTGATCGACTTGCTACGTTATGCTATCACTTGCCAGTTGTCCGACCATTTTTTATGTAAGGAATTTCTTGTCGAGAATGCCTTCGTTTCACACCACGACAATTACTGAACGGAACACCATAAACCAATAAAGAAAGAAAGGTGAGGTTTTTAAATCAATTATGTGTTGTGAATTGCCGATTCAAACCATCCACAGTCGTTGAATTAATTTGAAAAAGGCATGCACAAAATGCGTGCCCCTGACTTCAGCAGGCGCTCTGCCGGAAACCGATATCTTACATGCGTACCAGATTTGTCGAAAGCGTACCAGAGTTGGCACGATCGTACCACGGTGGCAACCCTGGAGGAAGAGGAACGGACTGAACATGTCAGTTTTTAGAACCAAAAAATGTAAATCTTCAAATCAAAGTTATATGAAATGAAAATTAATTCTTATGTACAATATCAGTTTATACGCCCAATAACAGACCACTACTTTACTATAATTATCACTAAATGACCGTAAAAAGTAAACGTATTAGGGGTTATGCTAGCTGCTAACTTTTATACCATCTATAAAGATATTATACCAGCTATACTAAACACGAGCAAATTTCCGCTGTAAAACTGGCTAATAAAGGCGGCAATTATTCCGCCTTGTCGAGAGCACGCCAACTATTGTTGAACTTCTTGATATTTGGATCTTGACGTTGCGGCTTTGGACCTTCGGTCTTTGGACTTTTACGATCCTTAGATGTTCGGTTTTTGGACTTTATTTACTTTGGACCTTCGGTGTTTGGATGTTGTGATTCCTGGACTTTACGTTCTTGGACTTTTGCTTATTGGTCTTTTTGTCTTTGGATGCTAATTTTTTGCTTGTTTCGATACGGACCCGTCGAAGTAGCTTAACACGCGCCCTGGAGGGCCTCTGAAAATTACGCGCACTGGAGGGTGGGGGGGGCGGATTCCGCCCCCCCTAAGATCTCGGCTCCTAGTAAAGGTAGAGGAACGAAATTCGCAGGGTGGATGGGCACGGTAGTGAACTCTATTGTGTGCAAATTTAATGACCTTAGGTCAATATCTTCAAGGTCAAATGAGGTCAAATTTGCAAAATTGTATGGTATTGCGTGGCTTGGCTTGTCATCGTTATGGATCGCTGTGATTGAATTTAAATGCCACAAAATGGGCATCAATGCTATTTTGGACATTACTAATGATGCAATGCAGATGCTGGACCCAACAGTTGACCTCAGGTCACCTATGTACCACTTTATCAGGTCACCGTAGCACCACTTTATCAGGTCAGTTACCTGTTCCAGTTACCGAAACCGGGCCGCCCGCCCGACTGCTCCGTCGGGCAGCTCGGAGCAATCGGCTTCGTGAAGAAAGGAGTGAAGTACATGAATAAAGTATGGAAACGCAATGACAAACAGTACAAATGACATACAGTAGTGCATTTATGACAACATTCTTGTTGATCAAGTTTGGTTCCATTAACCTGTCATGAACTTCACCTGACTTGACCTCGGTGACCTAACATGATCTTGAAACTATATAGCATATCAATATACATCAAACAAGTCGCTAGTGTTGCCAAGAACACTTCCCTTTTGCGAATATACGGGAAGCGCATCAGCGCCGATTTTTGTGGTCTGGCGCTAGATTTTTTTTTTACTTTAGCGGCACCTAACTCGAAAATATTTCGGCCGATTTCCATTTTTCTTGCTTTAAACGACGCGCCGGTCATTTCTAAGCAGGTACGCAGGAAATCGCGTATATCGACCGGTAAAATCTGCAGTTATTTAAGAAAAACCGGAGGGGTGGGCGTATTTCGCCTCCCCCCCTCCAGTGCGCGTGTTAACCTAACCTGACCTCATGGTGCATTATATAAATTATAGATATGATAAACCAAGAGGTAAGCAGGTTAGGTTAGGTTGGCTTAGGTTAGGTTAGGTTAAGCTACTTCGACCATCTCATTAAGGTATGTGAACCATTTGTAGCATTAGCCAGTCAACCTAACCTCATGGCACATTATATAAGACATAAAAGACATAAAAGATCAGTGCAACTATGAGCCACAAGGGCCCTTCTTGGTTGCACTTTTGGATACTGAACCAGTTGCCCACCAAATCTGTATATCAGCCCTCCCTGGAATGCAGAAAAACAAGCCCCCTATTCTTATAATGATTGTCTATGCCGTTTTTAAAGATGTTCAGTGTGTTGCTACTGCAATGGTTCCTGGCAGCTGGTTCCAGTGTTCGACTACCCTGTTGGTGAAGAAAGACTGTCTTAACCTTGTCCTGCTGTGATTAACTTTAATTTTGAATTGATGACCTCTAATTGCATCATTTCTGTTAAATTCAAACATTTCCCTGAGATATCCCTGTTCCTGAACATGACAAATTTAAAAACCTCGATGAGATATCCTCTCAGCCTTCTATATCTAAGTGAAAACATATTCAATTTCTTCAATCTTTCCTCATATGCCAGGTTGCCTATACCATTAACCATTTTTGTTGCCCTCTTTTGTACTCTCTCTAAAAGCCAACAATCTTTCTCATAACTAGGGGACCAAGCTTCGACACAGTATTATAAATGTGGCCTGACATATGCACAGTAAAGCTTCCTGATGACCTCCTCACTTTTGTATGACACATTCCTCTGTATTGCCCCAAGCATTATTAGTGCCTTTTTCCTGGCTTCTTTGGTCTGTTCTGATGCCCCCAATTTTGTGTTCAAAATAACACCTAAGTCCTTCTCCTGCTGAGTCACAGATAATACTTGGCCACCCATCAAGTATGGCACCTTCATATTCTGCCTACCTACATGCATGACTTTGCACTTATCAAAATTAAACTTATTTGCCATTTTTCGGACCACTTCACAAGCTCGTCTAAGTCGTTCTGCAGCAAAACCTGCTCATTGTGCCCTGTTATTGCCCTAAAGATCTTAAAATCATCCGCAAATTTCAAAACCTTACTGCTTAGGCCACATTCAATGCTATTCACAAATATAATGAACAATAGTGGCCCCAGTACCGACCCCTGAGGGACTCCACTAAGAACATTTTTCCATGATGACTTTGTACCATTTAGCATTACTCTCTGCTGTCTATCTGAAAGCCACAACTCTATCCATTTTAGGATGCTACCTGCAATGCCATGGACCTGAAGCTGCATCATTAACCATGTATGGGGTACCTTGTCAAATGCCTTACTAAAGTCAAGATATGCTATATCAACCTGATTTCCCTGATCAAATTGTTCTGTGGCAAAATTCAAAAAGTCCAAGAGATTTGTGAGACACGATCTCCCTTTTCTAAACCCATGTTGAGTATCTTGAATCAATCTGTTTCCTTCCATTCTATCCTTGATAATTGATTCGAGTACCTTGCAGACTAGGGATGTGAGGCTTACTGGCCTATAATTTTCAACTTTCCCTCTTTCTCCTTTCTTGAAAATAGGAACTACATTTGCCCTTTTCCAATCTGTTCGAATTTCATTTTGTAAAACTGATCTACAAAATATTATACTAAGTGGAATTGCCAGTTCCTTTTCAGCTTCCCGCAATACCCTAGCATAACTTCCATCAGGTCCTGCTGCCTTGTCTGGCTTTATTTTTCTGATATAATTGAAAACAGCATCACTATCAATGAAATCAATATCGTGTATCTGATCACCTGTCACTGAACTGTGGTTCACGGTTGGCAGATTTGTCACATCCTCCACTGTAAACACTGATTTAAACTGCTTGCTCAGCTCCTCAACCATCTCACCATCCTCACTCAATATAGTCCCATTTACTTCCAGTGGACCAATTGTGCTTGAAACTTTACTTAGCTTGTAGAAACTAAAGAACTTTTTACTGTCCCCATTACTAGCCAAATCCAATTCTTTTGCTCGCCTTGCTGCTCTGGTTTTCCGCTTCACAGCATCTCTAGCTTTTTTATATGACCTTCGATTTACGATATTTGAAGCTTCCTTAAATACTCTAAATGCATCTTTAGCCTTAATTGATCTCATCAAATCTGGTGTAAGCCATGCTGGCTTTCCTACCCTTCTTTGCGCCTTCGCTTTTGTGGGACATGTCTAATCTGAATTTCCCTCAAGTAAGATTTGAATTTTTCCCACATTTCACAGGCATTTAAATACAAAAATTTTCCTCCAATTTTATGGCACTTAAAGCTTGTCTCATGCAGTCAAAGTCTGCCCTGTTAAAATTTGGAATCTTTGCCAAATTATCCTTGATTGTCCCAGCTATTTGTACCTTAAATCGCACTATGTTACGGTCACTTGTTCCCAGAGTTTCTCCTACAGTCAAGTCTTGAATTAAATCACTTAAATCTGAGAAGACAGGGTCCAAGAATGAGCCCTGTCTGGTTGGTTCCGTTACAAACTGGTGTAAGAACAAGTCCTCTTCAAGGCATTTCCTAAACAGTTTACATGATGGGGAGCCAACACCAACATTTTCATATCCTTTTAGATTAAAGTCACCAAGAATAAGGCATTTCCTCTGAAAGTTTCTCCTGATTTCCTCGCAAATCACCTTATCGAGCTCCAGTTGCTGAGAATGTGGCAAGGTTCCTGATCGATACAAAGCTCCTATCCTCAGTTTGTTGCTGTTGCCTTTTCCCACAGCAACATCAAGCCAAATGGACTCCACAGACACATTGTTTACCCCATCTGCTATTTTTTTAGAACTGTATAAGCTATTCACATAGAGCATTACACCACCCCCTTTCACTGCTCGACCCCTATTGCATGAAAACATATTGTATCCCTGGATCTCATAGTCCTGTAAGTTATCCCCAAAATATCCCTCACTGACCCGTGCCTGTAATGCAAACAAAATCTGGTTTCTCCTCAGCAACATAACACATGAACTCATCAAATTTGTATCGAATGCTCTGAGCATTAAGCATCACACACTTGTAGTCTACCAATGGGAGACATCGCACGAAAGCTTCCAGGTGCATCCGCCAGAGCGGCGACACATGTGAGTGTAGGACATGAATTGCTCGCCGAGTTGGCCGCGTTCATGCATTTGGCTTGTGAATAGCAGGATATTGGAGTGAATGCTCCCTGAATTAAATTACTTGTCGGTGACTTCTAAGCTGAGTCACTGGTTTGAGGAATAAACAGGGTGCCTGATGGTCAGAGAGGGCTGGGATGATCTTTCGATTTGAAGGTGCCCGTGACAGAAGAACATGACCCCCAGTGCTAAAGTGAACTAGTGAGGTTCCATCTCAGATCCGAATTGTCCCCGAGATGAGAGCACGGGTTGACCCAGGATGGCGCTTGCATTCTCAAAGCACCTAACTGTCTAGAAAGATACTTTTCATCTCAGTAGATTGCATTCCTCTGAAATTCCGACTAGTGATTGGCCCACGAGTTCACCTTCCACCGATTTCCGTCTTGAAGGACCTGTATTACAACCCTGTACCTGGCACGAGTATTGGTAGAGTACGGTGGAGATGTGAAGTAAACTGATAAGGGCGATAATGGCATGCAGTTGTCAGCTTATATTAGAGGTTTTGAGCATTATAGGCTCCGAGCATTATAGATTCTGTGCATTATAGGCTTTGAGCTTTAGCGGTTTTGAAGCACTAGCTGTTTCCATCGTTATGCTTTCTGAATATTAGTTGAAACGAAGCATTATAGGAATTGAGCATTATAGGTTTCGAAGCATTATAGGTTTTGAGCATTATATGTTTTGAATGTTCCCACAGGACGTAGTATTAGAGGCTTTGAAGCATTATGGGATTTGGGTATGATATGTTCTGAACAACTACATGTTCCGAGCATTATGTGGTTTGAGGCATTATAGGTTTTGAGTGTTATAGGTACTGAACATTCCCCCAAGACGACCATTTAGGTCCTCTGAAGCATTATAGGTTTTGAGTATTATAGGTTCTGAAGCATTATCAGTTTCTTGGCATTAGAGGTTCTGATATAGACCCGAAATTGTCGGAGCCTACATTTTTTAATTTTTCCGTACAATTACATTTGCTTTTACATTGTTTAAAATATTACGATTTATGCATGTATTTTTCAAGAATTTGGTACCTACAATGACAGAAAATACGTCAATATCATGCTTTCAGGAAGTCCTGATGGCAACTTGTTTGTTTGCATCGTGACAAATGCGACGCACGTATCCAACTGGACGCATATAAAACATGTTATAAAACAGATTAAAGTAGTAAGTAGTAAATTAAAACGTACATCAGAGTATTAAGTAGTAAGTAGTAAAAACGTTTATGAAACAGGCTAAGGGTAGGTATATTATTTGCATTCAAGCATTTAATAGGCTGCATGACCACTGCAGTCGATGCGCCCCTGAACCCCAAGCATTTAATAGCAATTGGGTAAAAGTGATGTGTAGGCCTTCAGCCATCTTTTGTTGGCTGTTCCAAGGACACAAAATTGACCTCATGTCTGTCAAGTTTCCACTTGATTCCTTCCCCACAAGGCTGGCTGAACTGAGCCCTTTGTTTGTCATTTAACTTTTTTCATGGAAGAGATGTTTTGGAAAACTAGTGTTTTGCAATGAACTCGTGATACTCATTAGAGATACAGTTTAAAATTAAATTGTCCATGAACATTGCAGAAGATCACTGGTAATCATGTGGATCGTTCAAATGAATCTGAAATATGCATGCAATGTTAACCCTGTGTGCTTGCAATGTAAGGTAATACAAAGCAACTGAGTTACATTTAATTGTGAGAAGAAATGGATGATTTCCTTGTGTACCATGATTGAATGTACAATATAATGAAATGATTGGCCCACATTGGAATTGGCCCACCACAAGGAATACTATGCTTTGGATAAAAATTAGTTATATTAAGGTCTCAAACTTTTCGATCATGGATCATTTTCAAGAGTAACCTTGAAACTGAAAAGGTTACTCTTGGAAACGATCAATGATCAAAAAGTTTGAGAACTGAATATAACTAAATTTTGTCCAAAGCACAGTATTCGGTAAATTTGGAGACCAAGGTAAATTGTGATTTTTTGGGAATTTCTGTGTGTAATAGTATGCTTTCTGACGTGATGAAGATGATGCGATCACTCATTTTGACCACAGCTGATTACTTTTAAGTCAATGGTTGTTGATACAATTGATGACATCATAGGCACAGGTAACCTAACTTAACCTAACCTAGACTAAGATAATGTAGCATAATATATAAAATGTATCATAGCATAATATAATCTAATCTAACCTAACCTAACCTAACCGGAAAACCAGAATCTTCTGAAGCAAATTTGGTAAATTTTTCTTAAAAGGTGTTCTTGGAATTTTTTTTCTTCAGAATACTATGTTTATGAACGTGATTCCGGAGATGCGATCATTGGTTTTCTCCGTAAATGCTTACGTCTCGGTTAATCTTGACAATAATATCTATAATGCGCCATATATGCCAAAACACTGCTCTTTGTTGCATAATTTATCCATCCCTCACCTGGCACTTCTCAGACGTGATTAAAGGGACATTCAACACTTCATGCAGTTGATTCAACACTTTTTCACGTCGAAAATGCTTAATTTCCGCCTCTGCCACATAGATGACACCCTACTATTCCCCCACAATGCCGAAAAAAACTAAACATACAGCACGGCCAAGGCGATATATAAACATGCAGCATGGCTCAGAGAGCAGCCGGCTTCTGCTCGGTCTTGTCTTTCCTCACGACTTCCAACAAATAGTATGATAATTCATAATTAAATAGGAAAACCTAACCTAACCTAACATAACCTTACCTAACCTAATGTAATACAATCTACTCTTATCTAAACTAATACAAACTCATATATTGTAATTTAAAAACACAAGCGTAATATTTATCGTGACGTCATCCGTACACACGGCCTCGAGCCACGCTCTGCTTAGTTTTTTTCGGCATTCTGGTGAGTAGTATCAGTGTGTTATCTATGTGGCAAAGAGGAGGAAATAAAGCATTTTCGACGTGAAAAAGTGTTCAATCAACTGAGTGATGTGTTGAATGTCCCTTTAATCATGTCTGAGTAGTGAGGATGGATAAATTATGCAACAAATAACAGCGGTGTGGCATATATGGCACATTATAGATAGTGTTGCTAAGATTAACAGAGACGTAAGCATTTACTGTGAAAACGAACGATCGCATCTTCCGAATCACGTTTATAAACATGGTATTCCGCAAAAAAAACCTGAAATTCCCAAAATACCTTTTAAGAAAAAAATACTGCAAATATTTTGGCCATGACATCAAATATGTGCAACATTGTATAGGCAACTTTAGTAACAATACCTAGCAAACTTCCACAAATTTAGTAAATATTCTTGCTAAACACACTTCCCTCTTAGCAAATATACATACTAAACCTTCCAGGATGTGCTGGACAGTACTGCCCTTAACGATTACAGCATCCCAAGGAATTACGGCCTTGATCGCGTTGTGGACGAGTCGGTTTGGGAGTATGAATTCTCAGAAATAAATTTCTAATTAAGACAGAAACATAAGGTTTTCGATGTCAAAGAGTATTAAATTGAGTGCATGAGGTGTTGGAACTTCTTCTTTATCACGTCTATGACACACCAGGTATGGATAATTATACATGATGTGCTATATTTGTAGAGTGAAGATGATCGTTTATTTCTTTGCCAACTGAAAAGTAATCATTTGCGGAGAAAATGAGTGGTCACATCGTCATTTTTACATTAAAATACCATGTATTCAACATAAAAATTCCAAAGAATCAAAATTTACCTTGATGTCCAATTATACCCAGTATTCCTTGTCGATGTGGGCCAAACCATTTCATCTTATCTTACTTTCAATCGTAACTGGGTTATGCTGCTTGGCATGGTGAAAATGTTCTTGCTGTTTTCCTTATTGATGGTCATGCAACTTTTCTTGATGGTGTTTGATGTTTATGGAGGTATGCTGCATATTTCAGTAACAAATGCCATGTTATCTGGAATTTCACTGAGGCCGGCATGGCACCTGGCGGCATCTGCATGCACCCGGCAGCCAGTCGTTCAGCTGACACTGGTGTGCTGTCCGTGGCGGCGGCGTCTGAGCAGTACCAGTGTGGTGCACCGCCACCGGCCGCGGCCCAGCGCACCAGCGGCAGCCGGCCCGCAGCACTGGGACGCGGCCGCGCTGGCCACCCGGCTGTACTGCCTGCTGACGTCCGACATGCGAGTGCACGTGATCAGTGAGGCGTCGGCGGCCGCCACGCTGCTCCAGCTCCGCCAGCTGTGCTTCCCAGAGCGGCTGGTGTCGGACGCGCTGCTGGCGGTGCCGCAGCTGCTTCAGCGCGGCCCGGCCAGCTGGGCGGCGGCCGTGCCGACGCTGCTGCAGCACGGCTGGTCCCCGCAGCAGGTGCTGCAGATGCTCGCCGCCTGTCCGCGGCTGCTCGATTGTGGGCGCCACCAGCTGGGCGACGCGCTGGACGCACTGCAGGCCGGCCTCAACGTTACCGACGCTGAACTGCAACAACTGCTGGTAGACCGGCCGCAGCTGCTGCTGCTGTCGGCGCATCGGCTGCAGTGGCAGATTGGCGACCTACTCACTGTATTCTCACAGGACCAGGTGTGTGACCGAGCTGTGGCCTAGCTGTGGTCTGGCTCAAGGTGACCGCTCATCAGCTCAGTAGTGCCATTCTCTCGACTCATTGATCTGGTGTGGTGTTGTTGACTCATTGATCTGGTGTGGTGATGTCGACTCATTGATCTGGTTTGGTGGTGTCAACTCATTGATCTGGTGTGGTGGTGTCGACTCATTGATCTGGTGTGGTGATGTCGACTCAATGATCTGGTTTGGTGGTGTCAACTCATTGATCTGGTGTGGTGGTGTCGACTCATTGATCTGGTGTGGTGTTGTTGAATCATTGATCTGGTGTGGTGGTGTCAACTCATTGATCTGGTGTGGTGGTGTCGACTCATTGATCTGGTGTGGTGTTGTTGAATCATTGATCTGGTGTGGTGGTGTCAACTCATTGATCTGGTGTGGTGTTGTTGACTCATTGATCTGGTGTGGTGGTGTCAACTCATTGATCTGGTGTGGTGTTGTCAACTCATTGATCTGGTGTGGTGTTGTTGACTCATTGATCTGGTGTGGTGGTGTCGACTCATTGATCTGGTGTGGTGATGTCAACTTATTCATCTGGTGTGGTGGTGTCAACTCATTGATCTGGTGTGGTGTTGTTGACTCATTGATCTGGTGTAGTGTTGTTGACTCATGATCTGGTGTGGTGGTGTCGACTCATTGATCTGGTGTGGTGGTGTCAACTCATTTATCTGATGTGGTGTTGTTGACTCATTGATCTGGTGTGGTGGTGTTAACTCATTGATCTGGTGTGGTGGTGTCAACTCATTGCTCTGGTGTGGTGTTGTTGACTCATTGATCTGGTGTGGTGGTGTCAACTCATTGATCTGGTGTGGTGTTGTTGACTCATTGATCTGGTGTGGTGTTGTTGACTCATTGATCTGGTGTGGTGGTGTCAACTCATTGATCTGGTGTGGTGGTGTCAACTCATTGATCTGGTGTGGTGGTGTTAACTCATTGATCTGGTGTGGTGGTGTCAACTCATTGATCTGGTGTGGTGGTGTCAACTCATTGATCTGGTGTTGTGTTGTTGACTCATTGATCTGGTGTGGTGGTGTCAACTCATTGATCTGGTGTGGTGTTGTTGACTCATTGATCTGGTGTGGTGTTGTCGACTCATTGGTCTGGTGTGGCGGTATCATCTCATTGATTTGGTGTTGCAGTGTCAACTCATTAATATGGTGTGGCGGTATCTACTCATTGATGTGGTGTGGTGGTATCAACTTATTGGTTTGGTGTGGCATTATCAACTCATTGATTTGGTGTGGCGGTATCTACTCATTGATCTGGTGTGGTGGTATCGTCTCATTGATTTGGTGTTGCAGTGTCAACTCATTGATATGGTGTGGTGGTATCTACTCATTGATATGGTGTGGTGGTATCGTCTCATTGATTTTGTGTGGCAGTGTGTCAACTCATTGATCTGGTGTGGTGGCATCAACTCATTGATCTGGTGTGGTGGTATCGTCTCATTGATTTAGTGTTGCAGTGTCAACTCATTGATATGGTGTGGCGGTATCTACTCATTGATCTGGTGTGGTGGTATCATCTCATTGATTTGGTGTTGCAGTGTCAACTCATTGATTTGGTATGGCAGTATTGACTCATTGGTCTGGTGTGGTGGTATCGTCTCATTGGTCTTCTGTGGCGGTATCGATTATTTTGTCATGGAGAGCAGTCGCGATTCAGTTGTGGGAGGACGCCTGTTGTTAATCTGCCGTAATTTTTTCAGCTTGAATCTTGAATTTTTTTCATAAGTGTCCTGGAATCAGGGTTGGAGAATGGGCTTTTGGATTTTGGCATCCGGAACATTTCCTCTCCTGACAACTTTTCTCTCATTTTCTCATTTGCAGGTTGAATGGTGTTGTTTGACAATGAAATGTCCTGTGATAAAATGCTCATTCACTGGAAAGCGCAAGCTGAGATTCTCATGGCACAGGCTTGAACAAAATATATGCTCTCCATTTTCGATTACCGAACGTTTTTTTTCACATCCAGGATTACAATGTAAAAATCCAACCACGCTTGGAATTCATGTTTCGTAGAGTGGAGGACAGCAGGCGATGACTTCAAACCCTCCGATGACCCTGCGTGGGCCAAAGCTAACCCAGTGGCCCTGCACATCCAGCCCGGGTCCCCCCCCCCCCTTCCATCGGCTCAGGAACCCTGTTTTATAGCTCAAGACACTCCGTTCGGCCGGTGTCCCCTCCTTCAAAAGCTTCGATTTCCTCTATTACGCAAGGGGCCCCTGTGCAATTTCGGTTCCCTCCGTCGGACCAGGTCGTCTTTCATATCGGTTCTGGGCCATTTCTGACGACCCCTGGTTCTTCCGCGGCTAGGAGTCCTTTCCGTTGGTGAGGGGCCCTTCTTAGCGACCCAGACCCTCCTCTGTCAGGTCAGAAACCCTCTTTCAACAGCTTGGTGCCACTCCAGGGGCCCTTGTATGGCTTAAGCCCTATCCGTCGGCCAAAGAGCCTTTCTGACGGCTCGATCTCCTCTCCGGCAACTAGGGCCCCCTCCGTTGTCTCGGAGGCCCTCTTTAACGACCCAGGACCTTTTGCGTTAAGCCGTAGGTCCATTTTGGAATGCTTTAGTGAGTTTTAGTGAGTTAACCAAGGGGGTGTGACGCCGTCCTTGGTCGCGCAGGGGAGGGGCGCAGCGCCCCATGTGTTCCGCCTCCCCTGGGTGGAAGGCTTTCTTCAGCGTCCCAGGTACTTTGGCGTTCACGTTGGTGACTGTTATTGACTCAGCTATTTTATTTTGAACTGTTTATGTTTGCTGCTTCGTTGTGTCATCAATATATCCTATAATATTTGATGCTTGGAGCGTAAAAGCCAAGCAGCCAGGCACCCCTGTGCAGTGTGGGTGCCCTAAGTTAGGCAATACAATACAATTGCAGTTGTTGAATTCCAAGACAAATCGACCAGGCAAAGGGGTCGATTGTCTACCGTCATGCCTCAGGTTTCGAACAATATTGGTGTAAAGGGTTATCTTAAGGGTAAGATCCGACTCGTCCGGGCCGGGCTGTCGGCGAAGCCCAAGCCGAGAAAGGGTCCCTGACCTGATGGACAGGGTCCAGGCGTTTGAAGAGCAAGAGCTCTGTTAGGCCCTTGAGGGCTAACAGAGCTCCCAAAGAGCTAAGAAGTGTCCCTATGTCTAACAATAATTGTGAGGAATACTGAGGGCCAATGTCAGAGCCTAGCCCTTCAAGCTGGAAAGACTGTCAAGAACCCCTAATCACTGAGAGGACCCCTGACGATTGGAAATGGTCACTGAACGCCAGAGAGGACTGAACTGGGATGCCAGAGGCTTGTAGGGGGGTCCCTATGAGACAAACAGGACCCCCTGAGATCCAAAGAGAGTCCCTATAGGCTCCGATGGTTGTGAGGAATACTGAGAGCCAGCTTCAGAGCTAGAATGTCATTGCCAGCTGGAAATACTGTCGAGGACTATGGAAATCCCCTGAGAGCTAGGGCTGAACGGACCGGACTGTGATGCTCCTGAGGCCTGGGAAGAACAATGAGGGATGAACAGAGCACCTAAGAGCTAAGGAGAGTTCCTAGAGCTGGCGATGTTTGTGATAAATTATGAGGCCTGTCTCAAAGCTACAGAATTCCCCTGAAAGCTAGACAACTTTGTCGGGGACTGGAAATGGCCCATGCAAAATGGAGAGGGCTCCTGACGGATTAATAGATGCCCTGAGAGCCAGAGAGAATGAACTGGGATGTTCCTGAGTTTTGGATGAGCACCTGAGTGGTGCCCTCTGAGAGCTAAGAGAGTCCTTGAGAACTGGCGATGGGTGCGCGGAATACTGAGCGTCCGCCCCAGAGATATGATATCTTTGAGAGCCATAAATGCTGCCAAGGACTGGGAAGGCCACCCACCGCCACCTCAGCGGCGGCGCCGGCCCGGTGGCCACGGTCGCCCCAACGGCTACAGCTGTCCTGGCAGTGACGACCGCCCAAGCGGCCACAGCTGTCCCAGTGGAGTGACCACAGCTGCTCCAGGAGCCCAGTGATAGCTGTGATGACGGCCGCTCCAGCGGTGCCATTTGTTTCGCGTGGGTGACACCGGTTAAGCAAAAATGAAAATGTATAATGTGCTGTGTGTTCGGCATAGCTGGTCAGGCATGTTGCTAGTCGTTCCCCTGACCCAAAATCATGCACTTTTTTCCACTAGTATTCACACCTCATTTTGAGAAAGTACGGCGGTGTTGAAAAGGCTCAACAAAATGGTCCCACCTGATAGCACGGTTGTACCAAAAATAGAACAACCGAAAATTATACTGGATCAAACAAGAACTTTTGAGATATTCACCACGCAAGGCCCCGAATTGCGAGCCAAATGCTTTCTCTGTTTCGTTGCATTCTTTGGCTAGGCCTTCCTTTGAAAAATCCTGGCTGCGGCGCTGGACCCTACCCTTATCATGAACATCCTCCCTATTAAACTATGTCTGAACATAGCGGATAATAGAAAAAAGCAGTTGTGTCCATGGAGATGAGCTGTCTTACTTTTGTTCAACCCAGTTGGGGTTGACGCACCCAAAAAACCTAATAATCAACAAATCTCTTACTTTTGCTGAAGCCATTTAATTCATGCCCTCATTAGAGATGTGTTTAGCGTCCCTTTATTGCTCGGGGTAGGTTTTCATTTCTTGGTTGTTGTCAGCAGCGAAGTGGTTTGTTTTCTTTCTGGTCTTTACCGGGCTGTTGGACCTTGATTGCAAGTCTCGCATTAGCCACGCCAGCGCGTTGTGACTTATTTTCCCAAGTATTTAACCATCTTTGCCCAATATATATATAGGTAGGACTTCAGATGTTCGCCCCCCTCCCCCCGAATGAAATCCTGGCTACATCACTGGATCGGTGTCGTTCGTGAAATTTATGAATATTATACAGCTTTGTGTATGAATACTTTTTAAAACCGCCCATCATTCGGATAACGCCAGAAAGCACGCAGATGCATGATATCATATTATATCTCCACTATGCCCAGAGTGGTGGCCGAGTTAGTAGTAGAAATCACCGAAAAGCTTCAAATCTGGTAAAGTTTGCGCTTTCCAAACGAGGATTTGGAGCAAAACGTTATAATTTGTACGTGTTATAATGCATTTGCATCTTGTTGGATGGTAGACAGGCTATGGTCGTGGCTATTGTCATTTTTATGTTGTATCAATATTCACGTGGTTGGCACTGCTGCATTGACCCTAGATGGCGCGAGTGGTGAAGCGGTGTCCGATGGTGCTACACGAGCGGTGGACACACACGTCCCGTAAGCTGAACTACCTCATCGAGACGATGGGCCTCACTCCTTCTGAGGTGGGCACCACCAGCACAATTGCTGGGCGATACGATTCTGATAATTGAGTTTGCGGTTGTTGAGTGCTTGTTATGTTACATGGTGCCTATCAGTGTCAATTCGTTCAATAGATTTGAGGGGCAGATTACTTTTTTTGATAGTCCGGGCTGCCTCGAGTCCATTCCTACCTAGTGTACGCCCTTGTGCCCGTTGATTAAGCTTCGGTGTTATCGGGGGAGGGGGTGGGGAATTCAATAACAGTGATCTTCCTTAGCGTACACAGTGCAGTGATAAATTATTCGTGAAATCGAGTGGAATATACCACTTTCTGCACACTGAACCAAGATCTCTCTCAAAGAAGTATCGACTTCGTTGTGAGTCGTTATGAAGTATCATACCAGATTTATAACAGTATCGTATTGATGAGCACCATGCTGATACGCACCATTACGGATTGCGATGCACGAACATCTCTCAGCACAATTCCAAGTAAGAACCTATGATGCGGTCTGTTATTGTTGTCACTAAAATGGTTAATCCTAAATTAGGTATCTCAAAACAAAGAAAAAATGTGCCCGTTTGAGTATGCTGTTGGATCAGAATTGCATTTGAAGAACTTGTAATCTATTTTAAATTACCTCGTTTCCATGGCGATTTTTGACACCCTAATGTCAAAAATTTCACGATCACGTTTCGACACCTTACACGCAACAAAAAACCATTATTTTAACACCGACACAGTGACAGACTTGATGATGCCTACAAATGACCCTGCTGAATTCCCTAATAGCAGGACAGAAAACAGCAGGATACCTCGGTTTGTCATCAACCGGCAAGACATTTGCTGACGGAATTTCAAATGACAATGATATTTCGAGTGAACGTTGAATTTAGACGTGGCTGGGCCAAATTGTAATCACAGCGTTATGGCACGTTCGAGGATGTCTCAGTAGCAGTATCGACGTGTCAGTTGCCATTGACGGCACTGTCAGTACTTAACTGTCGCAAGGGGCACACTCGTCCGACACGGCAGCGGCAGCAGCACCTTTCGGTACTTCACTTTTACAGGTGGCACATTCGTCCGGCTTGGCGTCCCCGTTGGAGCACATCCGCGCGCGCCACGAGCTACTGAGCCGCTGCGGCGCTTACACCCGGCCCATGCCCAAAGACACTGCGCCTAACCGGAACCCGAGCCTCACCGAGATCGTCGACCAATCGGACGAGGTCTTCTGTCAGCGGTGAGACTGGCACCGTCGCACTCGGCACTCCTCAGCTGCACGCAACGATTGCAGTGGTTCAGGTGTGGCCGTGGGCCTTGCCACCGTTTGGGGACGAGCCGATGGACAATGTCGTTGAAATGGACACTGCGCATCTGGACTTTGTATTCGGGCATTAAATTTAGAATAGTGACCGCGGTACATCAGTCGGTAGGGCGCTTGGTGGATTGTGAGATCATGGATCGGAATCCCACAGCCGGCGGGAGTACCAAAACCGCCCACGACCATTCGCCGCGCGAGAGGTTGGCGACGCTATGCGACCCGACAGTTGAATGCGTCGCAAAAGAACATAGTTCCTCTTCGAATGATGATTAGTGATATAATCCATGGTCAATGACGTTCAACAGACATGTCTGACAATAAAATTTCGGAGAAGCTGAGGGGCAACTATACCGGGCATCTTATATCAATTATCAATTTATAGGTTTTGAGCCCGATGGAGACGACATAGTTCAGGTGGCATGGTTTGCATAACATATCTTCACCGGAAGTCGAGGTACAGCATTCTCGCATACTTTGTTATAGCACTACCAGCACAGAAACATCGGAAAATTGGCGACATTCGAATATTTGGGATTTCAGTTGTATGTAGGCTCCGGAAAGTCCCCTCTCGCAGTGTTTCTAATACACCTGCATCTTCTCGTCAAAACAACGCAGTTGAGCGCTGCACACATGACTGTGTCCTAACGTTCTGAAATTTTAGTGGAGGTACGCACTTAATGCAATACGTTTTGAGGGCAGTTTTCTTTCAGCATAATTAAATATCACTTGCTTTGTATTCCTGGTTGTCAGTGAGTTTTGAGTAATTAAAAGCACTTATAGTTTCTGGCAGGAACACTTCCCTGATTAGTAAAGGCAGCGGACAGTAACGATCACGATCATCAAGCCACCAAAAATGGTCATATCACGCAAGTCAAGTAGACATTGTCAACGTGCATTTGCGCAGTTTCTTTCACCAGTTGTTTTTTTAACATCATCCTCCCCCTCCCCTTTGCTCTACACAAAAAAAATTTAGGACACTAGCACATGATGAAAAAAATACCCCCGGCTTTGTACATATTTCCTGTTTACACGGACGAAGCAACGCGACTCACCTTATTTCATCGTCCGCCCTCTGTGCGTTTTACAAATGGAGCCCAGGTATTCCGAACAACTGTTGGCCGTTACAAGTGGCGACAAACACTGCGAAAGATCCGTTTATGGGATTTCTCGATCTCCCTGCCTTCAGTGCAACATGATGTAGTTTGCGTTGAGATCGAGTCATGGTCGCCATCCGTGCTGAGCCGTAGGACGATGCGTGATGTTCATTTCCTTCTTGAGCGGTGCGTTTCTGTCTGAACTCATCCCAATTCCCATCTCCCCTTTCGTAGTTACGGTGCCATTGCCTGAAGACCTCTACATGGTTTGGTGTGTCCAGACTGCCACACAGTAGTGTTCTCGCCATTGTCTGAATGTGGCCTTGTGGTTTAATGAAGCCGGACTGCCACACAGTATAGCGTTCCCGCCATTGTCTGAAGGTGGCCCTCTTGATTTACAGTGTTGCCAAGATTCCGCACAGAGAGTACGAGGTGTTTCTGCGGCTGCTGGAAGTCGAGAGACATCGAGAGGAGGAGGATTCGAGCGGTGAGGACAGCGACAGCGACCTGTATGAGCCGGGCTACAATAAACACCGTAGGAGGTAGCCCAACTGAACTATGTAGACGCTTCTCCAGCTCCACCGCGTGCTCAGTCACTTACTCCCTCCACATGAGCAGCGATACTTCCCTTCCGAATACGATGCGACGTAGGAGGGTAGGAGTTTTTATGTTGCGTTATGTCGGAAGCCCGTTTACAAGAACAATATTTTCGTGGTTTTCCTGAGGTGCCCGGAAGTTTGACCCATGTAAACCGGGTAATTGGTGCAACAATAAACTTGTAGTATGTGGCTGTGTTCATTTTGTTCTGCGCCCTACAATCACGTGGCTACCCGACGAGAACGACGGCTGCCCGTGAGCAGAGGCGGATGTCCTGTGAGAGAGGACAGGCTGAAGCTCAGTGGAGCGGGAGGCGGGTGCACTAGATACGTCCTGAAGGGAGGCCCTTTTACGACCGGAGGGCCATCACCTTTCCATTGGGGGGGGGGCGCGTGACCCCAGGGACACTTTCTATATCCGCCCCTGCTCTTGAATAGTCATGTCTCCGGTATCCACAGCACGTGCGCAGAAGTGCCCATGTCATCTGTACTATCACGATGTGCGGCTGGCCGGAGGGTCGCCCAGCCTCGCATAGTAGCTACGATATCAACCACAGAATACCAGAGTGAAGTCGATCGGGTGCCCGCTGACCAGCTGACGGCAGCCTTTCACGCAGCTAAAGCGGAGGCGGCAAACAACACAGCCTCCGAGCTATTAACCAACCAACGCTCCGCTCTACTCGATTTTAGGCCACCACAACGCTCATCACCGCCTGATGTTCAGTGCCGATAATTGCTATTACCTGTTGATCCATTTATATACATCAGTGAAAACAAAATATTAAGAGCCGTGGCAAGATAACATCGGCCTACCTTGCCACATGTCACACAAAAGTTGGCTCTTACTGGCACAGCAAAGCCGAAGATTGGTTAAAATGGCCATAGCATGTACCTTGGCATTATTTCGTCGGCGCACGTAGTCGCTCAAGCAATAGGCTACCACGCACGCTAGCACGTATAAGTCGGCACTGGCAGGACTGCACGGTGTTGCCTGTGATCGTACATTATGTCCAGGAGCACGATCTGAGGGCACTTGCTCGTTTGGGTGGCACTCGAGCACCAGGTGGTACCACAGGATCGCCGAGTGCGCGCTGCTGGCCTTCGATAAGCTGCTATCGCCATTCCAAGCGGCGGGATATTGATCGGAGCTAGGGGCAGTTGATGTGCGCCGACAGTCCTGGGGCGCATAGTGCTGCTCCTCCAGATACAAGCAAAACGAGGCCGATTAAACCTCGATAAGTAAAAAAGGAGAGGGGAATCAACAGAGCGGCAGGGACACAGACAGAAGGATGTGGAAAACGGTCCCACAATCTGGTCTACGAGTGGGAAGAGGCACTCTTACCTGGTGCGTCCAATGGTCTGAAGGAGAACGGTCTACTAACACTAGAAGTACGTACATGACCGTAAATATCAGGAAAAAGGAAGGTCTCAACGCTCTGGCGATCGATGGCTGCTCCGTATTGTTCCCTTGGTTGGTTATTGGTTTTACGACACGTCGACCGTTGTCATGTAGCGTCGCCAATCTCTCACGCCGATTGGTCGCGGGCGAAGAGTAGCGACAAGTGAGACTCGAACCCACAACCTTTCGATTGTGAGACGAGCATCTTACCCCTAGACCACTCGTCCCCTCCGTATTGTTCCCGATCAGAACGTTGGTGCTGTTCGACCAGACATCCACCCTCCGACATTCTGGGGAACACATTGGTCATTCTACGGTGGGAGGATGACTTGATCTGAAGCCTTCCTCTTTCGCTCCAATACGGACAAGGGAAGTCCGGATGAAGCTCCGCAAACTTTCACTGCGCCCCGCCTCACAGCGGTTCCCCGGCTGTTACAAACATCTCGCCAGAAGCAGCCATCCGCCGTACCGCAGTATTCCCAAGCACCGCCGGCACTCGTGTGTCCGCCCTCGCTGCCGCGAAGAGAGAGAAACTCACCACCACGTCACCGACGGTGGCCTTGTCTCCAATACATACTGGAGTTGTGTCGCAGCGGTGGTGGCCGAGGACAGCGCCTCAGAACGCGCGACGCCGGTCGCGCCACTGCTCGCCGGGCGGCCGCAGCCGGCGCGGCGCCACCACTGGCAGCTCTTCCGGTCGGCGTTCCACCAGCCGCGGTCGCCGTTGCTCCTTGTGCAGCCACTCGCGGTACCGGTACCACCACTGCTCCCACTTGATATATTCCTCCAGCGTGAGCATGTGGTCGCGGAAATAGCCGGCATCGCGGTAGTAGCGGTAGCGCACGCTGACGTCGGTCTCCCAGTCGCGCGGCAGCTGACGCGGCAGGTCGGCTCCCGGATCGTCGGTCACGGCAGACCGGCGCAGCTTCTGGCCAAAGTACTCGCGGTACTCGGTTTCGAAGCTTACGCGCTCCTGGCTGCGTTCGTGTGTGCCCGGTTCCTCCTCCAGAATCACCTTCTTGTCGCTCGAGTTGGCGTCCTTGACGATCTTGAGGCGCACCAGTTCGGTGTCACCACGCTGCACGCTCAGCTGCGCCAGTCGGCCGAACCGCTCAGACAGGCTCGTGCGCGGCGGCTCGTCGGCGCCGCTTGAAGAACTAGATTCGGCTGACTCACTGGGCGGTGGCGGCGGTCGGCGGCGCGGCGGGCCGGCGCCGTCGGTCGTGCGCGGACGCCGCGCCTGCCCGTGCGGCGAGCGGGCACGCCGTCGTTCCGCCGGCTCTACTGCCGCCGGAATGTTAACCCTGCGAGTGATGGCCGACTTGTCCAGGTCACGGTCGCGAGCCGACGGCGCCCCGCCGCCCGACCGCCCGGCTGCCGGCCGCGATCGCTCCTCGGAGCGCGCGCCGCGCGGGGCCCGCACCGGTCCGCGAGCGCCGTCACGCGCTCTGTCACGAGGCGACTCCCTCGGTCTGTCCCGAGGCGGCTCTCTTGGCCGATTTCTAGGCGGCTCTTTTGGACTTTCCCTGGGCGGTTCTCTTTGCCTCTCTCTGGGCGGTTCTCTTGGCCTCTCTCTGGGCAGCTCTCTCGGCCTTTCCCTAGGCGGCTCTCTCGGTCTCTCCCTGAGCGCCTCTCTCAGCCTGTCCCTGGGTGGTTCTTTCGGCCTCTCCCTGGGCGGCTCTCTTGGCCTCTCTGGCGCCGACTCGCGCGGCCGCTGCCCGATCGGGGGCGGCCTCTGACCGGCGGGGGGTGCCGCTTTTGCCGCTGCCGCCGCCGGACGCGCCGACGGCGACACGGAGCGTGAGGTGACACTGGTGGAACTGCTGGTGGACCAGCTGGAGCTGGAGCTGTGACGTCGGTGGCCGTTGGTGCGCGACAGCGGCGAACGGGAGCGTGAACTGCAACACAGAATGGCCACCTTGTGGAGCGTGCCCAAAGATCGAACCACCAACCACTGCCATCGCAGCACACTATGACACACCGCTCCTCCATTTATAGATCACCCGTTAATAAGAAGAGGGGTGATAGTTACGAATGCACTGCAAATATGAGAGCTTCAGTTGACGATAAGACAATGTAGAATTCAGCGCTTGGGAAGTTCACACATCAACGCACTCATGTGAACGAACATTGAAGCTGACAAGGTATGAAATGTATCAACTCAAAGCAGCCGTATGGCAACGTCGGAGAAACCGGAAACTAACCGCACGACATATTTAATTTGAACATAATCAGACGTCCTTCCCGGTTTTCTAGCCAGCCTGAGTAGCGACCACCATGCGCACGCCCGCAGCGGACGGTTGCGCGGTCGTTCGCTCGGCGCCGCCACTGACCGGGAAGACGACGAGCCCGTGAAGGAGGATTCGGACGACGAAGACGGCGAACGGCGCCGACGGCCGTCACCGTCGGCGCCCTGTCGCCGGCCCGGTGAGACGGCGCGGCTGTCGCGACGGCCGCCCACCGGACGCCGCCGGTCGTCGGTCGGCCGGCGCACAACCGGCCTCTGCTGGCGCTCGCGCTCGCGGGCCGCCCTGCCGCCGCTCGGCGACCGCTCGGCCATGTAGAGCTCGCGGAAACCGCTGTGACCCCACCTGAAGTAGCCGATAAGGCGGGGGCTAGGCGACATAACACACGATCTGTACACCCTCACACGCCCGGACGAACCGGGTGGGCACCCACGCTAGGTTGTACACGAACGATTATGCGTACCATTTATTGACGCAGGGCAAACAGCGAACTAAATTCTTGCTGCGACTACATACAGGCGTTATGTGGCCCACCCGAAATATAGGGGATCTGTTCCACGATAAAGCTTACGGGATAATTCCGCCTCTGATTGTCCTTGAGTATGCTATACAATCGACATGTCCTCCAGGCATACCATATTTCACTTTCCCAACACCTTGATGAAACACTTATACGATTGTACCAACACGGTAAACAATACATGCCTGGTGGATGGCAATGTCCTATCGACCATGTGACAAGAAGAAAACCTCGTCTTGGATTTGTAACCATCCAGAACATTATCCTTTCCAGGTAGCTATCCTCTAACTTCCTTGCCGAAGGTTGAATGGTGGTGTTTGAAACGAACGCAAACTGATGCCAGAAACTCGATTGAAAGTACAAAGAGAAGCTTCTGATGTCAAGAACAGGACGAAAATTTTCGTCTCGAAATTAGATGGCCGACATTTTTATCTCAACATCCAAGATTCTAAAACATCAATCCAACCCTGCAACGTAATATGACCAGATTTCTCCTCCCTTGATTTCGGAGTCAAAACTGTCTCATATGATTTCACATTGCCATGGCTGGCAATCAATGGATTCGGCGTCGGCCGTCCTCGTACAAGGTATGCAAACACTTGTTTCCAAGGAAGCCCAATGATAGTGAAATAAATTTTCTAAATAATTGTTCTAAAAAAAGAATCTTTGGAAAATTTTCTAATTTTCGTCTCGAAATTAGCTGATCGAAATTAGCTCTCGAAGCCCAATGATCCCAATGATCTCGTTTTCTGCAAGAGTAACACCACTTGTACCAATATATTCCAACCTAACTAGTACAAATACACAAACAACACACACAACCATCCATAATATATATATATATATATATATATATATATATATATATATATATATATATATATATGTATATATATATATATATATATATATGTATATATATATATATATATATATATAATCCATGGATTCGGTGTCGTTTCGGCGTCCGCGGACTCGTGGGCGTCGTAATTTGGGCCAAAGCTGGCCAAAATTACAAAGTTGACAAACATTTCACAAATGAACTAATAGAACTAGAACGCCAGAGTAAAGGTTTAATGCAAGTGCAGACACCACCAGAACTGTTGTGCTTATCAGTTTCGCTGCATACTCTAAGAAGCAACACCCCGTCCGCCCCAGCTTTCCACGGTAACGCCAATGACCAACACCTGTCAGGATCCCGTTCTTCCACATCTAGCAGCTTCTTGGTCCAGTACAGGCTCTGCTGGCCATCGCGACGGGCGCGACGCATCGTCGAGTCCAGTTCTGGCTGCCGTTGGCCTGTTGGACCAAACCCATTCTGTGTCTAAGAGTGTACAAGATTGACGGTACAGCCTCGGCCCAATGTGATGACGTTAACAATGGACCAAGATATAACATAAGCCCAAGCTCACACAAATATACCGAACTTCGTATGACATGCCAAATGCACCGCATGACATCGACAGAAGACGAAAATGAATCAACGCATGGATATGAACAGTGCCATTATAATTCAAAATATAGTGCAATTACAGTTAGTTGGAAAGCCATGGCCGATAGATCGCGCGCTCCATTGATCTATTAGTTGGTTGCTGTTGTAAGAGAAGCAGTTTGGTGTCTTGCTAATGTTTCGGATCTGATACTTCTTGGGGACTACAATGAGAAAATTAGCAAGTGCAGGTCACTCGTCTGAAAGCAGGAACCAATGAATATATATATCCGGTACAGCTTGCTGGCCATGGGTTTCCAACCATTATCCAACATATCTTACATACATCACGGAATCCGAGAACTTCCAGAGTGAAATTCATCCCAACCAGAGATGGAATCTTGCTTAAGCTATTATTGTTGGCCATACAGGTCGCTTTCAGTACGCACACCTCCCAAATTAAAAATATGCGACGCCAACGCTTTAATAATAGATACTCCCAACTCCACAAGGACTACACGCAAAGCCAATTGCGTGCAGCACTCCAGGAAATCACGCTTCATGAAGTTGTTAAAGTGCAATACTTACCGCGCGCTTACCGACAAAGGGAAAGAAGAAAACAACATTGAGAGTACTCCGTAGGCAGTACAATAGGGGCAGGAAGACGCAGCGCGCCGGTGGCTGGTGGCCCAGCGTCCACCGAGCATGCCATGGCTCCCGGCCGAGCCCGTCGGAGGTTCTCACGAAAACCCGCTGGGACTCTCAGCCGAGAACGCCCAGGGTTCCCAGGCTCCATACAAGGTCCATGGCTACCCGCCAGTGAAGCGGGCACTCGGCGTCAGTTCTGGCGCACTTGCGCCTACATAATTTCACTCGCGGCGCACTCACATCGGGCAAGTTCTATTCACGCCGTAGTTGCACTGACGTTCTACTCGTGTCAAGCACGGCTTAAGAGCGTTCCATTCACGATGCACTGGCACTATAAGTCCTACCGGCTTGCCATTGACATCTACCACTTGCCGACGCTGGGCTCAGTCTCACCATCCTAGTTCGTATATCCGTCCAACTCTGGTCCATATAACCGTCCAAATCTGGTCAGTCTAACCGCCAAATTCCTTGCGCCAGTCCGAGATCGATAAGTCCGCCATCTACACCTACCACTCACCAGCACTTCCATCACCTGTCGCACACTTATCGCTACACAGAGAGAGAGAGAGAGAGAGACGCGCGCGCGCAGCGCCTCGTTCATCAGAGCTGGTGCCACGTCTCGGCGTCCCTCTCATTGCAGGAGCACGATGACGTTGAATAACCGCGTTGGTCCGGTTCTTGGCGCCTGCACACGCCACCGGCGTAGGCTTCATGTCCAGTGGATCATGCACAGCCATGACCGTCGTTGTTGGAGTTCCGTGTGGTGAGTTCGCACGAATTAGGAACGAGGGGCGCTCCATGTGCCTCTCCCGGTCGGTCGGCGTGATGTTCGGACGAGCAGGCGGGACGAGCCGAAGGACGAGCCAGGGCTGTATGTGCCCAACGCTCAGAGCCAGCGACGGCCCGACCTGGAGCGGCTCTTCCAAGGGCGGCCGCAGACCCGCGCTGAGAGCGTCGCCCGGTCTCTGGCTCGTCCGCCGACCGGCAGGTGCGCCTCTATCGAGTCAGTCGTGCCTGGTCGGACGATGACGCCCGGCCGCTACCGGCCGGCTCCTGTAAATGGCGACAACAGCCAGGCACCATCACCGCCAGCACACGACGCGCCCGCCGCCGCCGCCGTCGTCGCCATTACCTTCGGGGCGACGCCGGCCCTCCATACGCGGCTGATCCATACGCATGCGCGCCGAGCCGGGCGGCGGCGAACGCCGCTCGCGCCGGGCGTCGCGCCGGTCGCGTGTGTGACTGGACCACATCAGGTCCTCTTCCAGACGCTGGTCGCGAAAACCGTCGGTCAGTGCCAAGCGAGCCATGGGTCAGAGTTACGACAAGTCACGGGAACCGCAAGTCAGGAGTCACGATACAAAGGCCAACATCACGGGAGCAATGGGTTAGGGTCACGAGAGACACAGGCCAACATCACGGGAGCAATTGGTTAGGGTCACGAGAGACACAGGCCAACATCACGGGTGCGGTGGGTCAGGGTGACGAGAGACACAGGTCAGCATCACGGAAACAGTGGGTCCAAGTCACGAGAGACGGACAAGTATCCCGGGAGCAGTGGGTCAGTCTCGGTTGATTATATGGGCTTAGAGGCGCATCGAATGCGGTGGTCACATAGCGCCCGTAACAATGGTAGGTAAGCAGCTCAAGTAGGTTGGTGCCAGCCGACTTACATTAATCTTCGGAGTCCAAGCAGATCATTCGAAGTTTGTACTGTTGCGTGTCAGTGAGGGGTGTGGTGTCGACCCGGGCGCCAATATTGGCGACGGCGACGATGCCGCTGTCGCCGATAGTGGCGACATGAACGACGACCAGTGCATGGATATTGTTGTAATTAAAACAAAACATGGGTATATTTTCAATTGCGCACTTCCATTACTGTGCCTATGGATAAGTAAAGTTAGTTAGTTATTGTAGTTTAGGGACACATCGAAAGCATAGGTCATATAGCGTCCATAACTTAGTTGGTTGGTTATTGGTTTTACGACACGTCGACCGTTGAGTCATGTAGCGTCGCCAATCTCTCACGCCGATTGGTCGCGGGCGAAGAGTAGCGACAGGTGAGACTCGAACCCACAACCTTTCGATTGTGAGACGAGCATCTTACCCCTAGACCACTCGTCCCCTCCATAACTTAGTCATTTAAACATAGAAACAAGTGAACGAGTTACAAGTGGAGATGTCGGATCTTTCCTGTGTTGAACCAGGCATTAGTCACGTCAGTATCGGTATGATAATGGCGAGTATGGATCATGGAAAGTTAGTCCAAAAGAAATTTGGAAAGCTGTCACGAGTGAACAATGTCAGACTCATCACCTAATACTTTCCGAAGCGAGACAGAGGTGCGTCCAAAGTGACGTCTCCGTTCGTGAACAAGCCATGGGACCAATATGTGTCGCATTGACATTCGTGCGGTGCACCTCGGGCGCAGCGGCGTCTCGTCACCACTGGGGAGATAACGGTGTGCCGCATAGGCATGTCCAGAACGCGGGCAACGCAGATAAACCTCGTAGCGTCTGTTTCGGTGTGAAGATGAAGCTCACTCACCAATACAGGTCTTCACAGTTTTGAGCTTATTTTTTGTTAAGGAGTCCCAGCTTGCCTGCCACTTCCTGAAAATAAAGCCTTTTACATCGAAGAAGAAGATCCTAGCGGGAAGCGGGAGGGAACGTGTGCACAGAGCCCGTGCGCCTCGTTTCGTCGCAGCATCAGCGTCCTCGTTCCCACAGATTCCCACATAGCTTGGTATTCATAGAACAGCCGTTTTCCCAGCGCAGGTCAGAGATGTAAGCCTCCGTAAAATATCCTGTGCAATTGGATTCGGTGAGTAACACGCATTCAGAGTCGTCAGACTACTAAGGGAATCGGTGTAAATTATGTACAGCAAGTCATCACATGTCTCAATAAAACTCAGTGCTTTGTCTAGAGCAACCAGCTCAGATGTATACACAGACGAGTGCGCCTGCAGAGAAAACGTCCTGGCCACTGTGCCTGTCACAAAGGCACACCCAACGCCAGATTCAGTCTTGGATCAATCTGTGTAAGTATTCATAAAATGACTCTAAGATGATATAAATTCCAGTGCCCTTAGTCTATGTTACTCGGAACGACTTCGCACTTTTTGAGACATGACAACGAAATGTCGGCACCCGATGATACCGGTATCCAGGGAGGGATTTTCATCGATCCGACACGCATCACTCTACGTAATCTGATATGGCTGTCTACAAATAGAGCGCGAATCCTGACACAGAAGGGAGCTGGGCTCACAAGTCGTGCTCTTCTGAACAGAACCAGGATGCTTCGCGAAAACACTAAACGGTACGTTGGGTGATTTTGGAACTGACGCAACTTACAGGCATAACCATGCCGAGCAGTTCCCGACGCATAGAAAGGCACGGTTCTTGGTACTCCACCAATAATACTGGAAATCGGTGAGGTGCGAAAGGCACCAGTGCTAATACGGAGTGCTGAGTGATGTATTGTGCCTAGGGTTCATTTGGTGGTCAAAGCTGCGCCGTCGTAGACTAAACATGCATAGTTCAGTTTGGAGAGATATAGCTGTAGCAGTGTTGGTCTATCGACACCACATGACGCTCGTGCAAACACTTTACGGAAATTCATAGACTTAAAACACCTATCTCTAAGCATTTTAAAGTGATGCCTACACGTTAATCGGTTGTCAAGAAAGACGCCGAGAAATTTGGCAACCGTCTCCATCGAGTTTTTGAACCATATAACCTGAATTTCATATCCGGACAGCTTCGAAGCTGACACAAGTGCATAGCGAGTTTCCGTCATCGAGAAGCCGTTTTCCTTCGCCCAGCGTTCAAGCCTGGCGAAAGCGAGCTGCAGCTGCCTCTGCGTTATTGGTGTTGAGGTGGTGGACGTCCAGATCGTGAAATCATCCACGAACAGTGAGCGGAATGTTGAAGGCGACAGAAAAGATCCAACATCATTGATCATCATAGCGAACAGAGCCACACTAAGCACACTGCCTTGGGGAATGCCGCTCACCCGTTGGAAACATTGCGAGAGTCGCTCACCACCATGGACCTGAAACCGACGGTCTGCTAATAAACTTTGCAGGAAGACAGCCCGATACAGCCTCCCAGGCCATGTCCACGTAACTTCTATTATCCACTATCCACTAAGAATTCCATGTCGTCATGTGGTGCCGAAAGTACCCTATGTAAATAAACACAGTTCCGACGTGAAGATGTTGCGAAAGCTGCTCGAATTAGAGTGTGAAGTGTGACCAGGTGATCAATCGCGCTTCGGTTTTTATAAAACGATACTGCATTTGATAAAACGTTGTTGTCCTCTAGGTACCAACACAGCCGAACATTCTCCTTTCGCTCCATCAGATTACACATCGATGACGTGAGAGATATGGGGCGGTAGTGTAGTGGGTCGAGCTCACTCTTCCCCGGTTCCAAGACATGCATAACTATGGCCTCCTGCCAGGCCTCAGGAAATTCGTCGTTCTCCCTCAGAGTTAAAAGTAGTCAGTAAAACATCTTGTGCGCGTGGTAGAAGGTGTTCAAGCATTTGGCTGTGGACTTTAGACACATTCCTCAGAGGATGAATTGCTGAGGTCAACTCAGCCTTCGTAAATCGTTGATTATATGTCAGCTGTTCTGAAGTGGAGAGGTCAACAATGTGTAATTTCACTGCGGACGCGATGCCGCAAGAAATCGGGGTCACAGTTTCATCCTTGCTGCGGTTTTTAGAGAGATTTTCCGATTTCGTTGGTCGCCCCGGAAGGATCCATGATGACTTCGCCACATATCTGTAAAGCCGGCTGTGGAGTCGAGGAGTAGCGCCCAGATGTTCGCTTTATGCGCGACCAGACGTCTGATGGAGGAGTGGAACGGTTCAGCTGACCAACGTGGTCCAGCCGGGATGCTCGCTTGGCATCCCATATGGTGCGCCGTGCCAGAGTCTTGGATTTCCTAAACGCTATCAGGTTCAGCATAGTGCTGTTTCAATTAAAAGCCATAAATGCACGCTTACGGGCACGAATAGCACCAAGTTCAAGCACTCTTTGGTCCACCATGGCACTGGGGTGCGCCGAGGTGCCCCAGAGGTCTTCGGGATGTACTCTGTGGATGATTCGATCATCGCTGATTATCGATTATCAGCAATCGAGAGTGAACGGCTGTTGTGGGCAACGGTTAATTTACTTTCTAGTCTGGCCTCAAACTCGTTCCAATTGGCTTTAGTAAAGTGTCATCGCTGAGGCCGCGTGCCGAGAACAGGTTCAATATGACACTCCAGCCGAACCGGAAAATGATCGCCTCCTGGCGGATCGTTGTCAGCGGACCAGGCAAAAATGTTCAGCCAGTTGCAGAGAGCAGAGGCTGAGGTCCAAGATCCATGTGTTCCCGGAGGGCGAAGTAAAATAAATGGGCGAGCCAATATTAAAAAGAAATATGGACTCGGAATGAACAGAATGTTCCAGGAGAATTCCCCGAACGTCAGTGGAGGTAGAGCCTAGGCTGTGTGGTGACATTAAAGGCCTCTAACAGTAAGACCGGCGCAGGTAGTTCTAACATTAAAAGTCCTAACTCTGCCGAGTGGAGAGGAAGCCCAGACGGTAGGTAGACGGTAGGTAGAGTGAGCACAATGTTACCAGGCAATCAATCACTGAAACTCATACGGGCAGCGACACTGAAACAGCGCCTTTCAGCTTGTTGGTAATGAAAACTTGCATTAGATATTTGAATTCGTTGGTGGGTGCTACGGGACGGCGATGGGGGTGCGGAAGTAGAGTTTGAACGTAAGGGCGACGGCTCACGGGAATTGTTGGTAAACGTACGCCTGGCTCACGGGAACGGGTGGGGGAGGGCTCAGGAATTAAGGAAGTGGAGAGGATGGATTTAGAGGTGGTGGTGGTGTGTATGAGAGGTGATGGAGGGTGTTGGAGGAAGGACGGTAAATGGGAGAAGGAGATTTCAAGGTAGGCGATATGGTAGACAGACAGGGGGCTAGGATTGGGTGGAGAAGACCGAGCACGCCTCTTGGAGCGCTGAGCCTGAGTCCACCCCCCCCCCCCCACCCCCACCATCTGACGTTGTTAGGGGCTAGGCCACTGCTTGAGCACACTGAGTAACATTGTCATTTACATGATTAAAACAATTGTGTTCTCCGAAATTGCACTAAGGGAGGATTTTCCGGTGGCAATCTTCCGTCATGAGTACCCAGAATTTCTCACCCTATTATGAAATTCACTGTTTTGAAGTGACCTCTTGAGGTGAGATTTCACCGGTCTTGGGCTCCTTATTTTCATAGTATGAAAGTGTCGTGATGAAGCAGCAGTCTGAAAAATGTATATACTTAATCAGTCATAGCAACATCCAAAACAGAGGGTTCAGATTAAAACATTGGGCATTTATTATTTGGGCGTAGGGGCGCATCAACTGTTACCGGTTATGTAGCGCCCATGTAAATCACTTTGCAATCGATTGTTGTTATATAATGTCGACAGGAGTAAAGTTACAACACATTTATTGGGTTGCGGCAGGGCAGGGGGCATGATCACCTGGCCAAGCTATGACTACAAGACAAATTGACAGACATGCATACAAATGCAAGATGTTGCTATATACATAAGGTTCAATAATACAAACAAGACCTGAAATATATGCGACACCAAACCTCGGCTTGAGACATTCACAAAATGAAATGCCAGGTTACACTCATACAAAATCAGTGAGTTCCTTGGCATATACAAGAACGCTGCGCAAAGGACAAATGCATGATCATATTTTTAGAAAATTGAGTTTTGTGGCATCTGATATGTCTATATGAGACGGATAACTCGATTGACATACTACTGATGTTACTATTTCGGTTTAACTATGAAAAATACAAAATGTAAAAAGTCCATGTGTATTCTTTAGGCATGTGCACAAGGAAAGAACAACACATATGCCGTCAAAAAGCTTATATCCAGCTAAAACATTGTACATGAAGGGCATACATGCCGCAAGCGCCTATATACGCTTGTCTATCACTTGCATTTTCCGGTTGTGACAATAGTAAAACGATGCAGGTGTGAAGATATGCTGTTCTTCCCTTGCAGCCTTCAAGAAAAGATGCATATTGTTTGTATTCTCTGTTGGGTGAGACAACTTGTGAATGGTGAAGACATATGGTGCGTTCCACGACAGATCGACCAATGCACTTCACCCCATAATTTTTGATTGAGGCCAAAATTTGCTCACAGTGTAGTCCTTGGCTCCGAATACGTCTGTGCAAATTTCAGCCTGATTTGGCCAACGGTTTTTGAGCTATAGCCTCCGGCATTATGTTTAGGTCAAATAACATGGGTTGGTTTGACGATGGATATCTCATGAATAAGAAGCGGAAAGAGTGGCAAAGTATATATATTTCATAAGAAAAGGATCAACTGAAACATTCCCGAAATGAAATATCAGTATTTCCTACATTTGACCTCGTGACCTCCCTTAACCCATAGCCAATCGAAATTGACAAATTTGACGGCTGAAATAAAAGTGGGCATGATTTCGCTGACCCCCAAAAAAACGTTCTTATAAATATCCGATTATGTCCCTCCGCTCTTCATAACTTTGTGCGATTTTGCGTTTTCCGGGTAGGACGGACTTCGTGTAAGCTCTCTTCCATTGGAAAGCTACATGAGGTAGAACAATGATATACAGACATATGATTGGAAAACGTTTTTTTCTAAGAAAAAAACATTTTTAAGTTTTTAATGTAGATCTTGGTTTCCCTTAAAAAAACATTACGAAATTCAAGGTCACTAGTTACCGATAGGCCACCCATGGGTATATGTACGTGTAGCGACACAATTGTACTTCGGAACAACTGATATGTATTGAATAACAACAAACATGGAAATAACGCAAACCGACCCTATTGAACCAGGTTCTATTACGCACATATTGCATCTGGCGCGGTACGTAACAAACAATAACACTAAAACTATAACAAACATGAGGATCACTGTGTGTCGGCGATCAAGTGTTAGGCAGGTTTATCATTTTGTGCTGAAGGAAAAGCATTGCGTCTCTGTGAACTGCTGATGACTATGTGTTAAAGGCAAATAAAAGCCGAGGTGTTTGTTTCGCGTATGTCTTTCCTCCCACCCCATCCGCACTTCGTACATATATCCGTAATCCCTATCCGTACATAGCGCAATACTCTCCAGCCTGGTGGCGGTTCCGAGGAAGATAAAGGCGCCGGCGTTGATGCCGGCGGACAACAGAGGGGTTGACATCAGGAAGGAACCAATAACAGGTTTGGCAGAGCCGGAGCAGTGTACGAATCAGTTTTCGAAAACGCCTGGTGGAAAGAGGACATGGTGATTTTTTTCACGTACATAAACGCTACAAACAATAGTGATAGTCACTGTCGATTCGTATCGTCGCCATACAAAGCGAATAACAAAAAAAAATGTTGCTGAAGTATTGGTGGTGGTTATTTGTTTTACGACACGTCGACCGTTGAGTCATGCTGAAATATCGGTAATCCCCATTGAAAACGTGAGCATCCTCATATTACCGGAGGTGTGGCTTTGTGTGTGAAATTTCCAATTTGAAATCTGGCAAACTATTTGTTGTTTAATATCTCCGACTTAAAACAAAACAAAAAATCACAATTAGCGTCAGCAATGGAAAGAATGCAAAGGATACGCCGAGGGGATACTCAATGCAAACAAAATTAAGAACTCTGGCAGGCTTAGAAGAAACCAGAACATGCCAAAATCAACAAATATGTAAAATTCATTTTTCGGAAATATTTTAACTCAAAATTGACTTTCCATCGAAGAAAATATGTTTCATTGGCTACTGGCTATCTGTACCTGTTGAGAAGTCCCTGAAACATGCCATATTCAAAGCCCTACAAATTTTTTATTGCACGCGGAATTTCAAAATTAACTCGATAAAACAACTTTTATATTTTTTTTTACAAAATCGGCCAAAGCCATGAGCCAGGACGAGTTGTCTCAGATGCCATCTTAAAATCATCCGTCAATTTATATTTACTATCTCAAAAAGCAATTTTTGGAAATCCAAGCTCATTGCCGCGCTTTTATTACCAGACGTGATGCCCTACTAGGCGGTGCAGTGACCAGTAATCACAGAAAATGGACTGAAAACGTTCTATTTCACCCATCGCGAAAAAATACAACGTTATTAATTGTCCATTTTTTCGGAATTTTCGATAATATTTTTGACGATTCCTAAGGTGCCCACGGCCCCGGATTCCATGTTCACCTCAAAATTCGGTTTCGGCGAACTTCGAAATCGACACCGTTTGTAACGATTTGGTTATCAAAGCTAAATCGATACCGTTCCATCTGCTTTAATTTTCCTAACATATTGATCATTGTGCAGTACAGTGTCCCATGCGGAATGTCCACATGCGCAGTGTCTAAAAAACGTGAATAATGAAGTCACATGAAGGTTGTGAAAATGATGTTTCCGGGCACAGCCTTGACAGCCTTGACACTGTGACAGCAAAGAGGGACTTACAACAGGTGTGTGACTGTACGTCCATATGAATGATGCTCTACATGTGGAAAAAAGTACTTACTTGTACTTACTTCTTGTGGTGTTAACCAGGTCGAATATGGTCAGTCAGCATCGTTGTCATGTTTGATGGCATTCAGTTCGTGTCATAAGTAACCACCAGATGTTCTGAAGTAAAATTACGTCGCTACATGGAAATAAGCTACGACACTATGGTGATCCTAAAATGTTCAACCCTTGTTAAGGAAGCTACAAGAGCTGCATTGGAGAGCTACAAATGTGTAAGTTGGAAAAACAAGTTCTCATCTGATGTTTATTTCGTTGTTCTATTCCATTATTGTTTGATTGTGCACTGCTTAGTACATTGCAGTAATGTGCAATAATGTGCAATATGCAGGGAATGCCCAAACGTGAACAATGAAACTACAGGAAGCCTGTGAAAATGTTCATGTTTTCCGGAACACGCTATGTATACCGTGACAAAAACGCGTGTGTTTGCATCACAATAGGGATTCGACTGTCCGTCCATGCAAATGATGCCTACAGGTAGAATGAAGGCATAATTGTACTTCTTGTTGTGGGGCCAGCATGATCAGATGTTTCCATTACCAGACCACCAGATATTCCGGAGTAAAATTACGTCATCACGCGTAGATAAGCCTATGTATGACCTATCGGTAATACCTTCTGACCGGCGGTGGCAGTCCGCTGTCTAAGGTGCCATGCTGCACTGTCAGTGCGGCACGTACTGACTGCCTGCAGCCGACTTACCCATGAGCGAAAGCCGTACCTTGAACCTACCTTTCTACCGTACCTTATACCTACTTTGGACGTACCTCTATCTCCCTCAGGGAAGTATTAGGGGACGAGTCATCAATTGTTCAATCGGGACGACTCTTCCGCTTCCTATCAGAAATAAAGGTTTGTGATTTATGGCCTTCACTAACTCGCTTTTACACCTGACAAAATGAGGATGGTAGCACGGCATAATTTCATACGTACATCGACCCCTTCACATGCAGTTGTCTCGTCCACTGACCTTCGTGTATATGCCATTGTTTGATTGACGATATGAGCGCTGCATGCCCGACGCAGTCGATGTGCCCCTAAACTCCAATAACCAACCTATCGGTAATGGGTGACCTTGAATTTTGTGGATTTTTTTTTGTTGTAAGGCAAACTATAAGACTTGCATCAATAAGTTTCAACTATTTTTGTTAAGCAAACATTTTTATATCACCCTTCTTTATCTCACTGTTCGATCCGCCGTAGTGTTCCAATGGGAGACAAATTACTCGGAATCCATTCGTTTCGAAAATCGGAAAAGCAAAGAAACTATGGAGAACGGACGCATATATGGGACATTCAAAAGCAAAACGCGTTTTTATATTTTTACATGGCAGACAAATCATGTCCGCTTGTATTTCTGCCGTCAAATTTATCAATTTCAATGGACCAGGGGTCACAGAAGGTCACAAGGTCACGAGGGCATGGGGTCACGAGGACAATCGTGAGAAATGTTGATATTTTATCACGGATGTTTTCATTAATCATTTTTATTCTCAAAGATGCAGAAAATGTCACACTTTCTCTCCATTATCGGTGAGATATCTATCGCCAAAGATACCCTCGTTGGGTGACCTCAAAACACTGCCGTAGGCTATAACTCCGAAACCGTTAGTCGGATCGAGTTAAAACTTGTTCAGGCGTGTTCAGAGCACAAGACTACCCTGCGCACCAATTTTGGTCCAAACACAAATTCAGTGGGTGTAAAATGTGAAAATTTGGGTTGATCTGTCGTGGAATGCACCATATGTACCCATACATGCTACATTTCCTTGACAACATTAATTTTGCGACATTGTCAAAAAGCATATGTGTCACATTTCAGCATACTTGTTTTCCCCGAACCACAGTACGATGGGTGTGAGTAGTACGTTGACATTATTGGTAGTGCTTTAAAATGGCATTCCATTGGGAAAAAAAATGAATACTTTAATCCTGCAGAGCAAAGGGCACTAGTGTCCCCCCAAATATTTGTTCACGGAAAAGAGGCATCACACATATTGTGAAACACAATTCGATGGTCTTCGTCTTTTTGCGTAGGAATAGTGACGACGCGAAAATAGGAATAAGACCTTGGAAGTATTTCAATTTTCAAATATGCACATACAACATTTAAGTCAAGCATATCACATTCAAACTCACCATTGTGGGCATGTCTTGCCCTATATAAATTTCCGGACAGAATGAAACATTCAGTGTAAGCAAACATTACCTCTTTCCCCTTTGCAGTCATCTGACTAACAACAAATGTAAAACGTTGTTTGTGACACATCGTTGAAAGTGATTTTTTTGTGTATCCTGACACTGCTAATTGTGACATGGAAAAAAGGGTATGTGATGGACGTGCCCTAAATGACTATTTTTCAGTTATGTAACAAAGGGAAGAAGGTGATGGGCTACAAATGCTTTTCGGCCACAATCGCAACACACACACACTTGTATTTTTTCCATGTCAAAATGAGGTGTTATCTATGATTGCTGCAAAGCAAATGCATCCTTTTGAACATGTTTCGAAAGTTATATGAAATATAGCCGTACAACCAATATAACTACAGCCAGACTAACTTTTCGAACAAAATAAGGTAACTCACGAGGCTATCTTCCAGTTAATAAGAGAATATCTGTCAAGCACAAGAACAACAGCTATCAGCAACATCTTAGATTTGGGGTTTACCAATTTTCCCTTGCATGTAAGAACACTCCTATGTAAGGCAGTGCCCAGAAATTCCGAAATGTAAGTGGAGACCCACACTTAATACCAATTCTTTTGCCATCTTTTTTTTCTTTTGACATAATTTTTTTTCTTTTCACATCATTAAGTCTCACTTTGGTTGGTTATTGGTTTTACGACACGTCGACCGTTGAGTCATGTAGCGTCGCGCCAATCTCTCACGCCGATTGGTCGCGGGCGAAGAGTAGCGACAGGTGAGACTCGAACCCACAACCTTTCGATTGTGAGACGAGCATCTTACCCCTAGACCACTCGTCCCCAAGTCTCACTTTTGATTACAAAAGTTCATAGTGCTAGTTTGTAATCGTTTGTATCGTTTGTAATCGCTGTGTGTTATGCAATAGCAAGTGAATGGTGCTAGATAGGCTGGGACATATAGCTCCCTAGGAACTTGAGATAAGGGATTGATAGGGGTGAGCGTATGTACATTTCTAGTACCTTTTCTAGATAGGCTTAACCCAGATGGGCCCCTGTGGCTCTTGTTAAGCCTTAACACTTTACGACGTTATGACATTAGTTCATAGTTCATGGACTGAATAAAAGCCAGTGGCTCATCTGGGTCAAGCCTATCTAGAAAAGATACCAGAAAAGTACATGCACGCAACCCAATCAATATATTATCTCAAGTTCCAAGGGAACTACATATCCCAGCCTACAGTGATACATTATTCGTGAAATAGGGTGGAATATACCACTTGCTGAACACTGAATCGACATCCTTCCCAATGGTTTGTTGTTGTTATTGGGGTTTAGGGGCGCATCAACTGCGTAGGTTATACAGCCCCCCCCAATGGTTTGTCGACATCGTGTTTCTTGCTGCGTGTTTGCGACGTCTTCATGCCTTGCTTCTAACAATATACCATTTATAAGCATTATGCTTATATCGTAACGGATACGGATCTGGAATCGTTCATCGTTCATCGTAACGGATCTGGAATCGTGATACCGAACATCCCGTGGCGCAATTCCGGGCAAAGGGATTACCTATGATGTGCTATGCTATACAATACTGGCTCATGGCATAGGTATTTGTATAGTTATCGTTGATATCGATATCCCCATATTAGGCACCTCTGAAAACACGCAAAACATTCTTATGTATTCAATTATCTCAAAACTGAATTTGACGGACTTCACAAGTATTTGAACTCTCATTATTTCCGTGGCGATTTCGACATCCTGCTATACTCGTTTCGACATCTCACACCTAACGAGACACCATTATTTTAACACTGCCAGCCTATCTAGCACCATTCACCTGTTATTGCATATCACACTCCTCAACAATTCCTCCAATCACGCCCCATTGTGCTACCATAGCCAATCTCATCAGTATCACATACCCAAAGGTCAGTGCTGGATCCACTGCTTGGTACACCCTATATACTATAATATAATACTAGTATCATAATACACCATATATAGCTCGTGTAATACTCAATTTATCAGCATGATCAGACATAATTTCCAGACTCCATTCATGCCCGCCTAAAGGGGCCTGTACAGTGCACACCCACTAATCATAGATATCACCACATCCACCACCCCTTAGAACTCAAAAATAAGATTATGCAGCCTAAAATAGTTGTCCACCATATTTTTTTATACATTCAATGAGGAACTCCCCACAACATCAGCAGGCAGACTATTCCACTGATCAACAATCCTTTGACTGAAGACCTGTTGTCGCTTAAATGTCCTACACATTGATTTGTCTAACCTGAATTGGTGACCCCTGTGTGATAGTCTAAATTGAAGGGCATCATTCAGATTGACCTAATCTACCTCTTTAATAAATTTATACATTTCAATCATATCACTCCTTAATCTCCTATACTTAAGTGAGTACATATCTAATGCCATAAGTCTTTCCCCATATTCTAAGTTAGCTAGTCCACTGATGAGTCTAGTGGCTTTGCACTGCACTCTTTCTAGCATATCTATATTTTGTATAAGTAGGGGCCCCATGCCTGCACAGAAATATTATAAGTGGGGTTGCACATAGGCTAAGTACAACATTCTCATCACTTCTTTTCTCTTATACCTCACACTCCTATTAACGATTCCCAGCATTCTGATTGCCCTGTTCCTTGCTGAGACACAATGTTTTTTTTAACTTTAAGATCATTTGAAACTACCACACCTAAATCTCTTTCCTCTTCAATAACATCCAATTTCCTACCTCCCATTGCATATCTGAAAGTCTCACCTCCAGACCCAAGATGCATAACCTTACATTTTTCACAGATGAATGACATCTGCCGTTGATCAGCCCACTTTTTAGGTCCTCCAAGTCTAGTTGAATATTACAAGATCGCTCACTACCATTAGCCACTTCTACCAATTTGACGTCATCAGCAAATTTGAACACCCATTCCTCAGCCCTACCTCAATGTTATTCACAAAGACGATAAAGAGAAATGGCCCTAGAACAGAGCCGAGTGCCACTCCACTCAGAACATCCTTCCATTCAGATTTACATCCATTTAACACTACCCTTTGTTTCCTTCCCCTTAACTATGTTTCAATCCAACTTAGAACCTTACCATCAATCCCATGCTGTTCTAGTTGCTGAATTAGATGCACATGTTGAACTTTATCAAAAGCTTTGCTAAAGTCCAAGTACACAACATCCATCCTGCTCTGATTGTCTACTTCTTTAGTAACATACTCCATAAACTCCAATAGGTTAGTTAAACAAGATCTTTGAGATCGAAATCCATGTTGGGTATCCCTTAGAAGCTTGTGCCTATCTAAATGAGTCTGAATATTCTGTTTGACATGCTTTTCTAGTACATTGCAAACTATTGAGGTCAAACTGACTGGCCTGTAGTTACCCAGACACTTGACACTTCCCTGTTTGAAAATCGGTCCTACATTTGCATTTCGCTAATCTTCCAGTAGTTCAGAATACTCTATAGAGTGCCTGAAAATGATACCTAGGGGAACTGCCAATGTTTTAGCATATTCTACTAAGATCCAGCATTCTACTAAGCATTCTACTAAGCATAATAGCATATATATCATCTGGCCCAGAACCTTCATTGGGTTTAATATTCTGCAACTGCAATTCCCCAGCTTGACTATGCCGAAAGAGGTAGATGCCAGCAGGGAAAAGAGCTAAATGTGCTGTACACAAATGCTGATCAGCTTCTAAACAAGCTAGATGATCTGTGCAAGTGTATAGCAGGGAACGAGCCACATATAATTTGTATTACAGAAGTGATCCCAAAAGCTCAAGTCTTGCCCATATCACCTGCTCTACTGGCTCTCCAGAACTACTCTGTTTTTTAATTTTTATCTATCCTTGTCAAACCTGGGAGCCAGCAACAAACAAGGAATTTGCATTTATATGGCTGATGGAGTGCAAGCATATGAGTTCTTCTCAAACTGTACATTCTCTGAGCAGCTCTTGGTACAAGTGAGACTTCTGGGTGGTGGTACTATAATTGTTGGCTGTATCTATAGAAGCCCCACATCAGATTTAAACTAGACCAGCCAACTATTCAATCTGCTAAGAACAGTGACAGGCAGGAATTATTCTCACTTCGTCATTATGGGTGGTTTTAACTTCGGTGATATTGACTGGGAATGTACTTTATGCCGAGCACCTGAATCATACCTGTCTCATCTGTTCTTGGATGCGAGACTGTTTCCTGCACCAGCATGTGCAGAAGCCTAGTCATTTCAGGCATGGCAATCATCCACCCATCCTTGACCTAGTCTTTACTAGTGAAGAATATATGGTTCAAGACATCACTAGCCTCCCAGGACAGGGAAAGAGTGACCATGTGGCATTGAGGTTTATCCTGACTTGTTCCGCAGATCCACCAAAAATGCAAGTATCCAAGCCAGCCCTTCATAGAGGTGACTACAGGAGAATGTAAGTGCTATTGGGGGAGGTTCATTGGGAAGCAATGGATACCTTAGGTATGGAGGAGAGCTACTGCTTTTTCAATCCAATTTAGAGGGCATATCTAGAACCTGCATCCCAAGGCTTCCACCAAGTAAGAGAAGAAACATATACATGACCAGAGCAGCTATGACTCTCAGAAAGAAGATGCGAAAGCTGTGGATCACTTATGTTAAATCTCAAGATGCACTTGACCACCTCTGCTTCACTTGTGCTGTATTATATATATTATATATATATATATATATATATATATATATGTATGTATGTATGTATGTATGTATGTATGTATGTATGTATGTATGTATGCATGTATGTATATATATTATATATATATATATATATATATATATATATATATATATATATATATATATAATATATATATATATTTATATCTATATGTATATGCATATGTATGTGTATATATATATATATATATATATATATATATATATATATATATATATATATATATATATATATATATATATATATATATATATATATATAAATATATATATATATATAAATATATATATATATATATATATATATATATATATATATGAGATATGATATGATCTATGAGAGATATGCGATATATGCGCTATATTGTGCTATATGATGCTCAGTAGTGAACTAAGAAGGTTCACCAGAAATATACGTCAAAACTTCAAAGGGAAACTAGTTGGGGACATAAAACATAACCCAAAGGCATTCTGGAGGTACTCCAATTCTCGCCTGAAAGCAAGACATCGAATTGCTGAACTCAGGCTACAAGATGGCTCAAATGTCACTGCTAGTACCAATGTGGAGAAGGCAAACGTACTCGGAAGGTACTTTTCCGGTGTGTTCACTTCTGAGGAATGTTCACCAATCCCAGGACTGTCAGTACAGTGGGAGGGACCTCTCCTTGAAGACATTGCCATATCCCCAGCTACAGTGAAAACTAAGCGAACAAGATTAAACTCTGCTTCTTCACCAGGACCTGACGGTATCCACCCCAAAATCCTCCAAGAATTGGCCTCCCACTAATTGTCCCATTATGCAGGTTGTTCAAGAAATCTATAGACTTTGGCATGATTCCTGAAGACTGGCAGATTGCCGAAATTACTCCCATTTTCAAGAAAGGTTGCAAGCAAGACCCCTCCGACTACCACCCCATAAGTCTGACTTCAGTATTGTCCAAGGTACTTGAATCTATAATTTGGGACAGCCCGATGGAACACATGCTGACTACTGGGCAACTTCATGAAGCCCAGCATGGCTTTGTACCAAACAAATCCTGCACTTGGACTACATACAATGGAGGATTGGACCTGGATGTTGGAGGATGGTGATCTTGTGGATGTTGCATACTTGGATTTTAGAAAAGCATTTGACACTGTCCCCCACCAGAGACTGCTAAGGAAACTACAAGACTTTGGAATTCCAGGAAAGGTTCTGGCATGGATTTCAGCATTTTTGTCTGGGAGACACCAAAGAGTTGTGGTAAATGGAGCAAAATCTGATTGGGCTATGGTCACTAGTGGGGTAACCCAAGGATCCGTGCTTGGCCCAACTCTCTTTCTGCTATTTGTTAATGGCCTTCCAGAGTGTGTGAATTGTGGCTTGAAGCTTTTTTTGCAGATGACACAAGTTGTTTTGCAACGCTCGCAATCTTTCAGGCCTGGACCAAATGCAGTCAGACATTGATGCATTAGGGCAGTGGTCTGAAAAAAATGGCTGATGTCCTTCAACTCAACCAAGTGCAAAATCCTTCACATTGGAAGCAAAACCGACGGCATACATATAGCCTACAGAACACCCAGCTACATCAAGTCACAGAGGAAAAGGATTTAGGCGTCCTAAATGATGAAAAGCTGACGTTCCGAAACAGGCAGGCTCAGCAGTCTCACAGGCCAACAGAGTTCTCAGACTTATTAAGAGGTCCTTTGCACAAATTGATGCTCAGATGCTTCCCCTCTTGTACAAATATCTGGTCGGACCACACCTAGAACATGGTAATGCAGTTTGGGGTCCTTTCAATAAGGCAGACCAGAAAATGGTTCAGAGTACAGCGCCGAGCAACCAAGCTAGTGACGGTTAGTTAGTTATTTGGGCTTTAGGGCGCTTCGACCAGGAGTGCTCGTTCGCGCCCAAGCTAGTGACGGTAATCAGACACCTTCCTTATAATGATCACCTACAAATGCTGCAACTCTATCCACTACAATATAGGAGGTGTCGTGGAGACATGATCCTCATGTACCAGCTGTTGCATGGTCATCTCGGCTTGGACCAAGAAGACATGGTTCGGTTGTCACCACACTTGTCCACCAGAGGTCACTCCTTGAAGGTGGCGAAGCCTGCTGCATTTACAAGAGTGAGACGAAACCATCTGTATGCTCGCGCGGTCAGGGACTGGAACTCGCTCCCAGAACGAGAAGTCTGCTCTAATACGCTGAACCAGTTCAAGACCAGAATATATGCATTCTGGTCAGAACGGCGATTTGATTACCCATCCTGAGATGTGTTAGTGCATTGTGCTTTCAGTCGCCTTGTGTTATTCCAGCTAGAGCATGATGTGATCAGGTTAACCCGTTAAGGACCAGTGGGACCTTTTGGTACCATGTGTTCAGAGTATAATATGAGGTAGTGTTCCTATAGTGAGAACCGGTTTAAGGGCATTCCCACGTTGGCAGGACTTTGACCGTAGTGTGTCAGTCACTTATCAGTTTGTGAGAAGGGTGGGGGTGGTATTTTGTGGAGCCCACAGTTGGTAGAAATAATTATGTCAGGGGTTACCCTTGATAACGACTATTTTTGTTCATTTCTTCCGGGAATGCGATTTATTATTGACAGTGCCCATGTCAGTGACAGTTGACACGACATATATGCGATGCTTAATTGCATGACATTTATAACCGGACCGCGCTGGACGCGCCAAAGTTTTACGGTACCAAATGGACCTACTGGTCCTGAGCGCTGGCCGCGGAAGGGTGACTGGGCGCGCGGGAGGGGAGCGCAGTGCGCGCGTGGAAGTGTGCTACCGTCTTTTCGTTGGCGAACAACTTGGTGCTGGTACGCGCAGGAATCGTCAAGTTCAGCGTTATGTCGTGAACAATGAAACGGTGTGTATCTGCGATCGAAGAGATTGAAATGATCGGCGACATCTATCTGGAAGAAGGAGATGATTGATCTCCTTGCCATTCCATTGCCACCTGATTGATCTCAGTGATGCACACGAGCTGAATGACGATGCCACTGTACCAGCAGAACTGCACGACATTCCTGGCACCCTGGAAGTGTAAATTAATCGTGACCTGGATGAACCCGAACAGGCTGACCCTCTGAGTCAAACGCCAGGAGCTGACAACATCCCAGCAAAGAGGCGACGCAAGGAGAAAAACGTGCCACTGTGCCGGCATGTTTCACCGAGTACACTAGATGGGAGAATGCGTACAATTCGGCTCGATGCACCTCCCGTCAAAACATCACTGAATAGATGTACACCAGTGGAGATCGTGGAAGAGATGCTGACTCCGAATATACTTCAACACGTCCAGACGGAGACTCTGCGGTGCTCTCTACATGAGAAAATGACCCGATATTCTCGATAGCTGACAGCGACCTGAATGTGTTCACCGGGATTCTCGTCTTCTCTGGATATGTCACGCTGCCAAGTGTGTAGGAAACTGCAGACCAGTAAGTTTGACTTCAATAGTTTGCACGGCACTATAAAATAATTGGTCGAACAGAATGCAGACTCATTTAGATAGGCATCATTTAAGGGAAACTAAACATGGATTTTCATCTTGAAGATCTTGCCCGACTAACTTATTGGAGTATGTAACTAAGAAAGTAGACAATGAAAGCAGGATGGATGTTGCATACTTCGACTTTAGCAAAGCTCTTCATATTGTGCTCTTCATAAAGTTCCACACAGACATCTAATTCATCAACTAGAGCAGCATGAGACTGATGGAAAAGTTATAGGCTGGATTGAAGCATTGTTAAGGGGACAGGAACAAAGGTAAGTGTTAAATGGATGCAAATCTGAATGCAACAATGTTCTGAGTGGAGTGCCACAGGGCTCTGTTCTGGGACCACTTCTCTCATCTTTGAGACCACTTCATCATCTTTGTGAATAACATTGAGGTAGGACTGAAGGAATAGTGTTCAAATTTGCTGATGACATCAAGTGGGTAGGAGAGGCCAACAGTAGTGAACAATCTAGTAATATTCCATTAGACTTGAAGGACCTAAAAAAGTGGGCTCATCAATGGCAGATGTCTTTCAACTTTGAAAGGTGTAAGGTTACGCATCTGGGGTATGGAGGTGAGACTTTCAGATATACAATGGAAAGTAGGGAATTGGATGTCACCAAAGAGGTAAGAAAGAGACTTAGGTGTTAGTTTCAAATGGCCTTAAAGCAGAAAAAACAATGTATCTCAGCTAGGAACAGGGCAATCAAAATGCTGGTAATCATTAATAGGAGTATGAGATATAAGAGCAAGGAAATCATGAAAAAAACTGTACTTAGCCTATGTGTGGCCCACCTGGAAGATTCATTACAGGCACAGAGCCATTACTTAGAAAAAAGGTATAGATATGTTAGAAAGAGTGCAGCACAAAGCCACTAGACGCATCAGTAGATTAGGTAACTTAGAATATGGAGAAATGCTTATGGCATTAGACATGCATACACTCAAGTATATGAAATTAAGGGGGTGATATGATTGAAATGTATTCAATTGTAAAAGGGTAATGGAATGGGCTGCTTGCTGATGTTGTGGGGAGTCCCTCATTTAATGTATTTAAAATAGGGTGAACACATCTTTAGGCTGGAAAATCTTGTCAGAGTTTTAATTATTGGTGGATGAAGTGAGATTTATGCAAAGTAGGCATGTGCAGTACAGGCCCCTTTAAGCAGGCATGAATGGAGTTTGAAAATTATTGGGAGGGCACTCAATCCATGTGTGTTATGCAGGATCAAGTGAATAGGGATGGATGGGTAAGGTATATAGGCATGGATAGATGTGTGGGATGCTGGTGGATGGTTTCTTTGGAATTTGGGATGTGGTTTTGGTTGGGGTGATAAGTGACTTTTGTCCAATATTATGGTATCTTCCCTTTACAGATTTAATCTGGATGGGTCCTTGTGGCTATTATTAAGTCTGAGCATTGCATTACATCATGAATACATCATGTATGTGGAATGCAGGATTGGAACCAATGGTGGAGACACAAGGGACATGCACTGTTTGTGGTCATGCAACAACAACAGAATGCCTGAAATTATAGCCATGTTTGAATTTTAATTTATATTTTTAAACTGAAGGCACCCTCCCCTCTTGAATTTTTCAGACAGAAGCATCTCCCTTCAGCAGAAAATACACCCCTCCAGGATGCTCAAGCTAAAGCATCACTGTTGATAATTTCACCAGAAAATGACCCTGCAGGGACAAAATTTAAAGCACAAACATACAATTTTCATCTCAGATGCCTATCAAGTTTAAAGTAAAGGTTTACCATTATCCATGCCATAACTTATCCAAATCCATTGCATGCAGAATCATCCTGAACTTGAGGAAGGGTCTAACAAACAGACACCATCTCACATTCACTGTTCAACAGACACAATCTCACAGACATGGCCAATCTCTGCAACCACCAACTCGATCTTCTTCAAACATTCACCAAAAGATCGGCCGTGTGCCAGAGGCGTGCGGTTTGGACTTTCGTGGCCTTGGTTCAGGTCAAAGGTCACCAAAACATAAAAAACAAGATTTTTGGCTTACCGACATGGCAAATCTTGGTAACTGCTGGCTCGACTTTCATGAAACCTTTACCAAACGGTCGGCCGTGTGCCAGAGGCGTGTGGTTTGGACTTTCCTGACCTTGGATTAGGTCAAAGGTCACCAAATTGTCCAAAAAAACAAGATTTTTGGCTTACAGACATGACCAATCTCGGTAATCGCTGGCTCGATCTTCATAAAACCTGCACCAAACTGTCGGCCGTGTGCCAGAGGCGTGTGGTTTTGACTTTCGTGACCTTGAGTCATCTCAAAGGTCACCAAATCATTGAAAAACAAGATTTTTGGCTTACAGAAATGGCTGGCTGTTTGGTGAAGGTTTCATGAAGATCGAGCCATCGGTTGCCGATATCGGCCATGTCTTAAAGCCTTGTTGTTTTTTTACATCTTGTTTTTTGACGATTTGGTGACCTTTGACCTGACCCAAGGTCACAAAAGCCAAAACCGCTCGCCTCTGGCATACGCCTCTGGCGGGCAGTGGCCGAGATCGGCCATGTCTGCGAGATGGTGTCTGTGGAACTGTGTATGTGAGATGGTGTGTTTTTTTACACCCTCCCTGCCTACGACATCATATGATACAGACTTCGATAGATTTTGATAAAAAGCAATGCAAAAATCATGCTGGGATCATAATGCAAGGATATAAATGGTAAAACACCTTGTATAATAGTGAAATTGTGCTTTTGAGGTCTAACTTGTATCATCATTTGGAAACTTTGCCCAGTTAGTTAGTTAGTTATAAGGGCTTCAGGGCGCATCGACTACATTGCCCAGTATTCTGCATGTGTACACCATGCAATTAAGATCCTGGATTTATTACGAATGCTAGAATGTTTCTGATTGACAGCATATGTGCACTGTGTGTGCATCCTATATCCTAATCAGGGGCAGGTCCAGGAATTGTCATGGGATATGGGTGTTTGTCTGGGGGTGGAATTTCTTAGGTGCACCCCTGCAAAAATACCTGAAGGGGTGCTTTCTGCCAAAAATCGATTTAGTGGGGGGTGTGCACTTGAGCACACTGAAAGTGTGCTTCTGGATGAAAAATATGAGGGAACACTTGAGCCTTCCTAGAGGGGTTCAGGTTCCAAACTTCACAAGAGCATATGTCCCTGTATCTGCAACTGGCACTACCATCCTGCAGAGCAAGGGTTGATGCTCAGACAGGGGTGTTGTTTTATATACTTTTGAGGGGAAAGCACCTCCTCAATATTGGCTTTGCCCCCCATCCCCCTATAATTTCAAGTTTTAACATGAGACCCTATTGAGAGTGCACCACAAATCCAATTGGGCCTCCAATTGGGCAAATCCAATTGATTCCCTTCATGCATTTTGCTCCCCTCCCCCAATAATATTTATAAATTAACACCCATGCACTCAGGACTTACTCTTTAATTGTAGTTATTTCTATCAATCTGGGGCCCCTTTCCAAGGGCATAGCCAAGAGGGCAGGCATGGACCTACTATCTTTCATGGAAGGAGGGCATGTCTGGAGACACTGGATGAGCCCTCCAGGGCATCTTCAGCTGAAAATGTCTAGTGGCACACCCAAGTGTCTTGGAAGAAAGACCAGCTGAAAATTCGATAGATTTGGAGATCAAGATACAATTTTATTCTTTGGAATTTTTTTTCTTCAATGCCATGTTTTTTATGTGTTTTTTTATTTACCATTGATTTTCTCAGCAAATGGTTACTTTTAAGTCAATGACAGTAGATACAATTTATGACATCATAGGCAGGATACAGAGGAAATGTGCTATGATATAAACAGTATTTCATGAGTTAACGCTGCAAACATTTACATACCTGATGGGATTGTCCGGGCTGTGGCTTGTTCATTTGTACCACAAAGGTGTCGGACTAACCAGCACAGCATTCTGACTGCAGCTTATAAAGCTTTGATGCTTAGAGAAGGATATTATGAATCTTCCAGCAATGGAATTGCTTTAAAAAAACAAATGCTGGCAGATCTTGGAACAATTTGAGCAAATAGCCTCACTGGGAATGGTACTGTGTTGGCAGAAAAATTATAAACTTGTGTCACTGTCCTCAAAAGAAAGCTTAATGATTATGCGAGACACTGGAGTTCAATCCTCACATGACAAAGCTACACTTACACTGATATGTGGCATATCTTGAGTGTGGCTGCATCTGGTTTGTCTACAAACTTCTGCTCATTCGAGAATTGAAAAATGACGTTTGAATAGATAAACCATGGAAAAAAATAACATAACCTAATCTAGCATAACCTAGACTCAGATAATGTAGCATAATATATAAAATATATTATAGCATAATATAATATAATATAATATAATCTAACCTAACCTAACATAACAAGAAAACCAGAATCCTTCAAAACAAACTTTCTGGCCACATCATCAAATCTAGGTGCCATGGTCAGAGATGTCATTAATGTTAACAGCATTGCACAGAACTTCCAGCCTTGATCAAAGGTTATGGACGCATCTGGCTGCAAATATTCGTTGTTGTGAATAAATATGGAATTAAGCCAGAAACAAGGTTTTCAATGTCAGAGTATTGAATCGAGTGCATGAAGTATTGAATTTCTTCTTTATCACATCTATGACAAACCAGGTATGGATAATTATAAGCATGGGCTATATTTGTAGGGTGAAAATTATGATTGTGTATTTCTTTGCCAAATGAAAAGCAATCATTTGCAGAGAAAATGATAGGTTGCATCATCTTTTTCACGTTAAAATACATTGCATTAAAAAAATCAAAAGAAACAAATTTTACCTTGATCTCTAATAATACCAAAGATTCAAGTGAGTATGCTAAATGATTCTATGTGGCTCACTTTCATCCCAAGGGGTGAATTCAGCTGATAAACTAGAAATGGATACACTCAAGCCTCCATGAAGGGCCACTTTTCCTGGTAGGATGGGCACCACCTTGTAATAAGAGACAGTCATGTCCCCTGTGGTCTCTGTATCAATCTCTGCAAGAGGATGAACAACAGGGACTCCATATGTCAGAGTATGGGCTTAATGGGAATAGATGATGTGGCTTTTGCTTGATATAATGAATACATCATTTGAAAATGATATGGTAGTCATTTTCACAACATAGTGCCCCAGCAGCACCACTTTACACCCAGAACACACCGCAGTGCCTTCCAGCACTAACTTTTTGTCCATATGCAGTGCCATTAGGTGGTTTTACAGCAGCTTTTTGCTCAAAGGTCACGTGGGCTCAGGAACAAGATAGAGCGAGGAGACCTGACATAGTGATCTACATAAATTAGAAGTGATCACTGATTAAAATTCCCACAGCGGTTTCAATAACGAAATAGTTTTTGCTATTGGTGCTTCTGAAGTAAGTAGAATTAAACTCATGACCATTAGCAAATAACAACATGCTGTCTGATTTTTGTTGAGACTGCACTCAGCTCTATGGTATCTGGCAGCCAATGTATGACTGCCAGATGACAAATTGGCACTATGGTTAAATTAGCGTAGGCTATGGAAATAAGTAAATTTTCTGAGCAACAGTAGATAAAATAACAAAAGTACCTTTAGTCGATACCAGCCAAGTTGATACATCCATACCTGATACTCCCAAAATGCTCACACCCCACAAGTGATGAATATTTACAACAAATATCATGAGTAGGATGCTCATGCACCAACTGATTTGTTACCTGCTGTCAATTGGGATATTGGTTTTGGAATATGAAATGGTTTAAGGAAAATTATACCAAAACAATTTGTCTAACATCTTTTTATTCCCACCACCAAGGAACAATTTTTGTCAACAAAAAAGCTGGGACAAATGATGGAAACCAATTCTTATTAATACTAAGTGTTCTACAATGCACTTTTTTAGTTCATGTCTGGAATTTTTTAGTTGTAGCCAGGAATGACTTTGAAGGATCAAAAGCGACTAGATGGGAAAGCAAATTGTCGCTGTAAAACCACCTATTGTTAACTTTTTTAAAAGTTGAGTTGTCTGTCTAGCTATATACAAAGGCCAATGTGCTGACCACATTCATCCTAGATTTGCATATAACTTTATACAGTGGAGGGAATGTAGGGGACAGGGGTAGGTACCTCACATATGTATCTGTACCTATGACATATAAGCATAAGGACATAAAGACATAAAAGATCAGTGCAACTTTGAGCCACAAGGGCCCTTCTTGGTTGCACTCTGTACACTGAACTAGTTGTCCATCAAATGTGTTGATCAACTCTCCCTGGAATACAGAAAAACAAGCCCCCTGTTCTTATAATGATTGTCTATGCTGTTCTTAAAGATGTTCAGTGTGTTGCTACTGACAATGGTTTCTGGTAGCTGGTTCCAGTGTTCTACTACCCTGTTGGTGAAGAAGGACTGTCTTAACCTTGTCCTGCTGTGATTAACTTTAATTTTGAATTGATGACCTCTAATTGCATCATTTCTGTTAAATTCAAACAGTTCCCTGAGATAACCCTGTTCCTGACCATGAACAAATTTAAAGACCTCGATGAGATCTCCTCTCAGCCTTCTATATTTAAGTGAAAACATATTCAATTTCTTCAATCTTTCCTCATATGCCAGGTTGCCCATACCATTCACCATTTGTGTTGCACTCTTTTGTACTCTCTCTAAAAGCCAACAATCTTTTTCATAACTAGGGGACCAAGCTTGGACACAATATTCCAGATGTGGCCTGACATATGCACAATAAAGTTTCCTGATGACTTCCTCACTTTTGTATGATACATTCCTATTTATTGCCCCAAGCATTCTTAGTGCCTTCTTCCTGGCTTCTTTGGTCTGTTCTGATGCCCCCAATTTTGTGTTAAAAATAACACCTAAATCCTTCTCCTGCTGAGTCACAGATAGTACTTGGCCACCCATCAAGTATGGAGCCTTGATATGCTGCCTACCTACATGCATGATTTTGCACTTATCAAAATTAAATTTCATTTGCCATTTTTCTGACCACTTCACAAGCTCGTCTAAGTCTTTCTGCAGCAAGACCTGCGCATTGTGCCCTGTTATTGCCCTAAAGACCTTCAAATCATCTGCAAATTTCAAAACCTTACTGCTTAGGCCACTTTCAATGTTATTTACAAACATAATGAACAATAGTGGTCCCAGTACTGACCCTTGGGGGACTCCACTAAGAACATTTTGCCATGATGATTTTGTACCATTTAGCATCACTCTCTGCTGTCTATCTGAAAGCCACAACCCTATCCATTTTAGGATGTTACCCACAATACCATGGGCCTGAAGCTGCATCATTAACCGTTTATGAGGTACCTTGTCAAAGGCCTTGCTAAAGTCAAGATATGCTACATCAACCTGATTTCCCTTATCAAATTGTTCTGTAGCAAAATTAAAAAAGTCCAAGAGATTTGTGAGACACGATCGCCCTTTTCTAAACCCATGTTGAGTATCTTGAATCACTCTGTTTCCTTCCAGAAAACTAACTATTTTATCCTTGATAATTGATTCAAGTACCTTGCAGACTAGTGATGTGAGGCTTACTGGCCTATAGTTTTCAACTTTCCCTCTTTCTTGAAAATAGGAACTACATTTGCCCTTTTCCAATCGGTTGGAATTTCATTTTGTGAAACTGATCTACAAAATATTATACTGAGTGGAATTGCCAATACTTTTTCAGCTTCCCATAATACACTAGCATAGATTCCATCAGGTCCTGCTGCCTTGTTTGGCTTTATTTTCCTGACATAATTCAAAACAACATCACTGTCAATGAAATCAACATCATGTAACTGATCACCTGTTGCTGGGCTGTGGTTCACAGTTGGCAGATTTGTCACATCCTCCAATGTAAACACTGATTTAAACTGCTTGCTCAATTCCTCAACCATCTCACTATCCTCACTCAAAATAATCCCATTTACTTCCAGTGGACCAATTGTGCTTGAAACTTTACTTAGCTTGTAGAAACTAAAGAACTTTTTACTGTCCCCATTACAGTTCCTAGCCAAGTCCAATTTTTTTGCTCGCTTTGCTGCTCTGGTTTTGTTTCACAGCGTCTCTAGCTTTTTGATACAACCTTAGATTTGCTATATTTGAAGCTTCCTTAAATACTCTAAATGCATCTTTCTTAGCCTTAATTGCTTTTGTCAAATCTGGTGTAAGCCATGCTGGCTTTCCTACTCTTCTTTTGCGCCTTTGCTTTTGGGGGACATGTCTAATCTGAATTTCCCTCAAGTAAGATTTGAACTTTTCCACATTTCACAGGCATTTAAATCGGATAATTCTTCTTCCCATTTTATGGCACTTAAAGCTGCTCTCATGCAGTCAAAGTCTGCCCTGTTAAAATTTGGAACCTTTGCCAAATTATCCTTGATTGTCCCTGCTACATGTGCCTTGAATCTCACTATGTTATGGTCACTTCTTCCCAGAGTTTCTCCTACAGTCAAGTCTTGAACTAAATCACTTAAATCCAAGAAGACAAGGTCCAAGAATGAGCCCTGCCTAGTTGGTTCTGTTACAAACTGGTGTAAGAACAGGTCCTCTTCAAGGCATTTCCTAAACAGTTTACATGCTGGGGAGCCAACACCAACATTTTCATATCCTTTTAGATTAAAGTCACCAATAATAAGGCATTTCCTCTGAAAGTTTCTACTGATTTCCTCACAAATCACCTTATCAAGCTCCAGTTGCTGAGAATGTGGCAAGGTTCCTGATCGGTACAAAGCTCCTATTCTCAGTTTATTGCTGTTGCCTTTACCCACAGAAACATCAAGCCAAATGGACTCCACACACAATTTTTACCCCATCTGCTACTTTTTGAGAACTGAATAAGCTATTCACATAGAGCATTACACCACCCCCTTTCACTGCTGGACCCCTATTGCATGAAAACATATTGTATCCCTGGATCTCATAGTCCTGCAAGTTATCCCCAAAATACCCCTCACTGACCCATGCCTCAGTAATGCAAACAAAATCTGGTTCCTCATCAGCAACATAACACTTGAACTCGTCAAATTTGGACCGAATACTCTGAGCATTAAGCATCATACACTTAAGAAATGTTCCATAACCATCTTTGGTTTTTTCATGCTGAGTAGCTCTATCATCTCTGGATGAGCTACCACTCTGCCCCCTTGATCTACTGCCATCCCTATTTGCTGACTGTGAGGTTCTATTGCCTATGCTCTCACTATTGGCATATTCATGAGATGGTAATGCCACTTCTTCCCTCCCCACCCCATTATCTAGTTTCCCTGAAGGACATGTTCATACACTTTACTTAACACTTGCACCCCCTTCTTGGAGAAGTGCAGGCCATCCCTTTGATGGAGGTCCCATGAACCATAAAACCTGCACCACTTGTCAACAAAGGTCAAACCTAACTCATTGCAGAGCCTACCCACCCTGGCATTGGCTGCCAGTGCCCTAGAGCTCCACTCAGGGAAGACTTCAGCCCTGGGCAGAATAGCTGTCACAATAACTCTGCTTTTGCTCTGCTTCAGGGTGGCCAGAAGGGCCCTGTAGTCCTGCAGCAGCTCCTCACTCCTAGCAGGACCTACGTTGTTCACTCCTACCTGCACTATAACTGTACTAAACTGGTCCTCACTGGTGGCCTGTTCCATCACTGGGACCAGGTCTCTAACCTTGGCACCAGGCCTGGTGATGCACCTCCTGCCTCTCCTACCTTTACAGAAAACTCTATCTAAATGCCACACCGAGAGTCTCCTACCACCAGCAGTCTCCTTGCTGCTATCACTGCTATCACTATCCTGCGGGCAGTCCTCCAGTGCCTGGAACCTATTGGATGTTATTACTCCTGCCTGTTGAGCTGCTTCACTAGGTTGCTTCCCACTCCTACCACCTACCACCTGCCACTCACTGCCCCCTTGCTTAGGCTCACTCCTCCAAATCCTCCACCCCCTGACTTTAAACCATTGCATAAAAAGCAAGCATAAAAAGAAGAACCTTGGGTTTTGTATTTGCGTATTTGTATTTGCGAGATTTAACAAACCGATTCCATAAAATGGATTAATATTTGGTTTGTGTCAGAATACAGGGTTCTTTTACAATGCATTCAACTGCTAGGTTATATAGCGTCGCCAACCTCTCACGCCGATTAGTCGTGGGCGGACTCAGTAAATGCCATCGGTTGAGAGATTTGAGCCCACAATCTTGCGATCAAGAGCCCGAAGCTCTACCAACTGAGCTACCGCAGCCCCCATATAAGCATAACGATATATATTTGTTAACCTAACAGCAAGTAGGTACCTAGAGCCTCTGGCACGACCATCCTGCAGGGCACAGGTTGATGCTCAGAGGCAGGCCTCCTCTAACATGCTAACTAGGTGTGATGCATCCCACCTAGTGCTGTGATCAGTGTGGGAATTAAGGCACTTCTAAAGAGATTTTATCTCTGCAAACATTTTTACACTCCGGGTTCTCCGGGTTCTATACTGGATAGGATGGGCTTCACATGTACTCAGACACAAATGTGGGAACAAAGATATCAATAAAAACAAACACAAAACGGCACCAAAAAAAAAAACTCCGGTTATTCCACTTTGACTTACTGTCGCCACTCAAAATAACCACTTTGTGTAGCAGTCAACATCCGGACCACAGCTTCACCCACTCCATCAATCTTAACCACCGAAATTGCCGACAACGCGCCAACAGCAACTTGCAAGATGATGCTCATGCGCACTGAGTACACTGTTCTCCGGCTTTGGAGCCGCGTCTCGGAAAACTTGTGTTCCTGCCACCCATATAGGGTCTGTTCCCGGTCGGCTCCACTAACCTCCACAAACCTCCACTGGTCGTTCCCGTCGCAAATCCGGTGGATTTGCGACGGATTTCCTCCACCAACCAGCCTAGAAGCTCCAATTGTGATTTTTCAGTTGAGCTCAATCACGGCGCACTTGCGCCATATATTTGCGCGTAAACAACGGGCGCGTTTGGAGCTCGGATCTTGTGGAAAATTTTCCGTGTGACGTCATACTTTTGGATCAGATCTCCCAATTCACCGTTCGAAGCTCACAGGATCCGGAAAATTATCCGGATCCTGCGGAAAATTTTTCAGACGAAATCTACAGGATCTGTGTGACGTCACTAGCATTAGCGGCACTTCTGGCGCATAATGGCGCATTTTCAGAGATCAATGCCGGCGTGCCATAGACCAATTTTGCTCCGAAGCAGACTGCTTAGATTTAACAGACTTATTATCAGATTTATCAGCCGACATGTAGCCGACGTGAGGCCGATGTCGGAAAGATGTCGGACTGCTGTCGGGGCACTTGGGGCCCGCTATCGTCTCGGGAGTGAAATGTCGGACATCGGTCCGACGTCAGCTGGCCGCTATTGATATCTTAAGTTGAACCCAACATATGTTGATATCAGGGGGTCTATGTACTTTGGAAGGGGAATTTCCCATCAATGTTTGCTTTGCCCGCACCCAATAATTCCAACTTTTAACAAGGGTTCCAATGGAGTGTGCCCCCATCTATTTCGGGTTGCTCATTGCTTTCATGTATCGCCCCACCCCCTAATAATATTAATAAATCAACATCCGTGTTTGATATTCCAAGTCAGTATACCGATGTCGGGCCGAGAACCGCCCGATGTCGGCATACCGTTAACGAGATACCAAACTCGCCTCGACACCTGCCGCCATCGGCATGTTTACTGGACTGTTCATCCCAGATGCATAAACTTCTACTAGACCCGCCCAAACCCCGTCAACCACTCCTGCACTCACGGCAAGTACACTGGCGATGCGAGCAAGCGTGCGACGTGTAGCACGGTCACCACATTTGACTCACGAGCGCACTATTTGTGTTTGATATTTGTAAACCCGGCAGGATCCGGTTGTGAGCTCCGAACGCCGACGGAAAATTTTCCGTCCTCGCGGAAATTATTATCCGAGCTGCAAACGCACCCAACGTCCTCCATCATATGCATCTCATCTTCATGCATCAACTGAATACCAGGATCATCCTTCCCAAAGGAAATATGAAATTACTACTACAACTATGAACAATAATCGAAGTAACAGATGCAGACCACGAAACATGTTTTCTAGGCCTTTGATCTACGTCATTCGTCCTAAGGGAAGATGCTACTTTACCGGCCGGATCCGCCGCAATTCCCGTGCCCAGAAGTACCGCCGTTCTCCTGGCGGCGACTAAAATCTTACTCGAGCCCGATCGACGAGGTCGGGCAAGTTGAGATGAGGAAAAGTCAGCATCGGGTAGAGAAGCGCCTCGGGGCCGAGGGAGCCCCGCGGGTCCAGACACGAGATTATATGCTGTACGTTAAGAAGGCAGGCCAAACCGCAAAACAGGGGGATACGATGCTCAACCGAGAGGAAAGAGAGATCTCATGGTTCATCCCATAGGCGAAAAGGACGTGTGCTCCCTGTAGTCTCTGCGGACACATACATAGCCATAAATAAAGACAAATTTGGGACTTTGTGAAACAAGGCATACTATGTACATTAGGTGTCCCAGATAACGTGATGGTGTTCAAAATCACGAGGTCACCCCTCCATCCCGAGCCTTGGTCTATTTTAAGCTTTCTGACAAGTTTTCAGAATTAACTACCGGTAATTATGCTTTGCTTTTACGATTTGAAGTTTTTGCTATTTTTTTGCCCGATTTGGTGTTATGTGCGACGTTGGCGTTGCAGTCTCCCGGGCAAAAGTCGACGTTCTGGACAGGGATTACTGTATTTGCTATATTCAAAACCACTTAGACGTCGAAATAACGTCAAGAATAAGCATTTAACATAATTTTGAAAGTCCTCTAATATTAGAGGTGCAAATTTGTCACCCAGATAACCCAATTTTGCTACCAGTCATGACAGTACCTTCCATGTACATGAAAGTGCCGTGTTTTTGGTTATTTTTCCAATGGTGCTGTAAATAAAGCGAAAGATAATTTGTGGAATACATTTTGGAAGTAGAATAACCCATTTGAGATGCAAATTATCCCATGTGAACTCAACAACACAGCCCATCTTTAAGTCTGCCGAAACACTGCACAGTGCACAGGCGCGTTTTGGTCTATTTTTTACATCAAAGTACATTAATAAAAATGCACGTGCGAGTCCACGTGAGTCACAAATTCAAATTGGAGCGGTTTTATTTTTTAGAACAAGCCGGGCAGTTGTGGACAGCTGATGTGGGTACATACACTAGTTATTGGTTTTAATTCGCCTGATAACTCAGATGGGGAAATCAGGGCGTCCCCATGGCGCCAAAAGTGATAATCCTGTCCGGAGGGGCAATATTCTGCAGACCCGCACTCGATCTGGCTGTGGGCAGGAGTCGGCCGCTGTGTCCACTCATAGACGGGCACGGAAAATTCTCCCACATCGTCCAGGCCTCCGAACGCCTATCAACGAAATGACAGGCCCACCCATTGAATATTTCCCCTTCTCAAAACTGCCCCAGAACAAGAGTGTCATCCAAAGATTCCTGTATCTACGACAAACACATAAAAATACTAAATTATCCTACATCGCCCGTACCATCGCTCAAGAGCTTATAGAGCTCTTGTGGAAACCAAGTGCCATTCCAGTGGTGAAGTTGAGCCTTTGTATAATTCTGGTGCTGAGGGTTCTACAGGCCTACAAGAAGTTCACCCACCTGCCACCAAAATCTAAACAACAGACGGATGCTTTCAAAGCTTATCTCGTCCAGCTTTGTGACCTGAGCCCTGTCGATCTGGAGGAAAGACTAAAGAAAAGAAGCCGGCTACAAACTGAATGGAAAACAGACTTGCAGTGGTACAAGCAAATGTGCATGCCGGATCAGCCCGGTAGTATGGCTGGGAGAGACTGTTTGATGGCCAAGCGAATAAATATTAGCGAGAAAAGGAGACTGCAGCAGGAACGATGCGGAAGAGACCCGACATGTGAAAGCGCTGGGGCAAGTACAAGTCAGATAAATGAAGAAGATGAACAAACTGACGCGGATGAAGAGCTCGATGAGTCAGATGGCGATGCCTCCGATAGAGACGTGGACTTTTATCGGCCTACGGGGCGAGAATGTGCCGGCCGGAAGCGCGTCGCAACGGAACTATGTGTAACGCATGACCGGCTGAATATGAGTTTCAGACAACGAGCGATGGCAACCACCCATACAATAGCTTTATCTGGGGGCGAAGCGCAGAAATTAGCCACATCCAAAAGCAGCTTACATCGCGCTGCAAAGAAGGCCAGAAAGAATAAAGCTGATGACATTAGGGAGAATTTCGTACCGCCTTCGCATCCTGTTGTGCATTTCGACACGAAGATGATCTCGCCAAAGGGGCGCGACGTGGAAGACCGGGGAGCAGTTTTGATAAGTGGTGGCGATGAGCTCCCGGTACCGAAACTTCTGGGTATACCACTATTCCAAAGTAGTAAGGGTGTTGATGTGGCTGCAACAGTGGTAAACACATTAAATGAGAACAATGTTAAACTCCACACAGTCACGGGTATTGTGTACGACACTACAGCATCCAACTCTGGCCACAAGTCCGGCGCTACCTGGCGTATTGAAAAGACAGTAGGGCATGCTGTCCTGGGGTTAGAATGTCGGAGACATGTGCATGAACGTCATGTCACTCATGCAGCCGCAGCGATCTTTGGCAAGACGCAAGGACCTAACAAAGCAATGTACAAGAAGTTCAAGGCTTCGTGGTCCAAACGGGACACCCGAGGAAGCCTAAAGTTGTTCAGCTGGAGCAAACATGAACCAGGGTCATTCATCTACAGGAAGGCCAAGCGTGTTCTGGCATGGGCCTTCGAGCATCTGCAGTCGGGTACATTTCCCCGGGATGATTACAAGGAGCTATGCCAACTGATTGCGCTGTACCTGGGGGCTGACATACGTGACACGACGTTCCTCCGACGGCCTGGAGCCATGCACGAGGCCCGGTTCATGGCTGATGCCATTTACATCCTAAAGATGAGCCTCATGATGGACCAACTCGAGCTAGACTTGACCAAAGGTCAGCAGATTCAGATTGCAGCCATATTCATCGCCTTGTTCCACGGGCCTTACTTTCTGTGCTCATCACTGACGACAGTGGCTCCCAGGAACGTCTGTTTGTAAAAGAGATGGTGGGGGTGAGCGGTATACCGGAGTTCAAGGCTGTAGCGGAGGCTGTACTGTCGTCCATCAGAAGACACACAGCATACCTCGACGAGTCGCTCGTCATTCTGTCGTTGTGTGACACGGACATTTCTGATGCTGAAAGAGAATTGATCGCCACGAAACTTGCGTTATTCACTCGCCCACAGTCAGTACCAATGGGGAAGCCTGCACCTGTGCCGCTATCCAGGGTTAACGCACTGGAAGACCTGGTGGGTCAGAGGTCATGGTTGCTATTCAACCTCCTGGAGATCGATGCGGAGTGGATAGGCACACGTGCTGAGACATGGGAGCAAAGCGAAAGCTTCTGCAAGTTAAAAAAATACGTCGACAGTCTGGCGGTCGTGAATGATGGAGCTGAAAGGGGTATAAAACTCCTCCAGGAGTTGATTGATAGAACCACTAACGAGAGTCATCTACAAGATTTGGCACAAGTTGTGGAGTGGCACCGGCAGAGCTATGGACATAAGAAGTGCGACTATTTGCTCATGTAAATGAGGAGGAGACTCGTGGATGGGCTTCGCCGAAACCTGCTATAATGATGGTGAGAACGGGTTATTGGGCTTTAGCGGCTGTGTTTAGCTAGATCACCGCATATTGGTGCAGTGATGAAGTGTGTCATAAGCTGTTGTGTTCACATGAATAATACATAAACCGACTCATTTTGTAAGAGCTAAATGTATGCATTTGGGGATAATATGGAACCACCAAGAAAATACTTGAGTCTCTCAGAACTTTGAGTACGCTAGAATACACAACATTTGTAGCACTATTAAAAATAACAGAAAAAACACGGTGCTTTCATCTCCATGAAAAATTGGTTGCAAAATTGGGTTATCTAGGTGACAAATTTGCACCTCTAATTGTAGAGTTTTGGGGATACCCTAGTGTACAGCATAGGAATCGGGCTATATCGAACTGGTTACGTCACGATCAATCAGTCCGAAGCGTTCAAATCATCTAGTGACTGCATCTGATTTAATAAAAAAAATTTAATCCGAGTTCTTGTTGGGGTGGCTTTATGAACCAGGGTCCTATTGCTAAGCAGAGCTTGTTGCGTGAACCCTGGCCCCACCACCCGATCCATTAATTCAAGTTCAACGGTAGAATTTTGACCGAAAGTTTAACGTGCCGTCAATGCACCGACACGGCCGCCCGGTAGCTCATCCCCGGCCTTATCGGGTCAGCTGCCAACTGACCCTCCCAGCCGGGGGCTAAATGCGAGCGCGTGAAGCGACTCGAACCCTGCGTTGCCAGGACAGGGGAGACCAGAGCAGGCCAGCGCTCTAACCAACTGAGCTAACCAACTGACCAACTGATCAGATTGACTGCTGAAGACAAATATAGTTTGCATATCCACAATTTCAATGAAAACTGATTTTTGTTTTCTGGACTGCATTGTGTGCAAGTTTGACGATTACTGGAAATTGAGTGGGATGAATCCAGTTCAAGCTCCATATGCATGTGCTTCTGCCATTGGTCATGTGTGCAAGCATCATTATGACAATGCAATTGTTATCTAGTGGCTTTGCAGATTTTTTCAAACAATTTGGTTTCAAATGAATCAGCAGCAGCTAATCTCGACATTTTATGATGTAAGTCGTGCTTGCAAAGTGGAAGGAAATCCAACTCCTTTGGTTTTTTCACAAAATGTTCAATTTTGCAGCAAAAGGTGGAGAGTCAATCCACTATCCAATTCAAATCTGTTTCATTTCAGTACAAAATGTGCTGGTTGGCATCAACTAAGTTTTGTAAGTAGCATGGTGTTTTTTTCTTTCTTTTTTCCTTTAACTTTCTTCTCAGCATAAAAATAGCATAGGCTATTGGGGGGGGGGGCAAATCAACATTGCGGGGGCCAAGATCAACATTGGTGGGGCCATGGACCCCAAAAAAGGATACAAATCGACGCCCCTGCTTTGAGTAAAAATATTAGAAACAAAAATTAAGCAATATATATTCTGAAATTTGTGTAAATTGAAGAACCGAACCCAGCCTAAGCGAACCTAATGTCAGCTGTTTTTTAAGGAAAATTTCCGATTTTATTTAATTTTTTTTAATTTTTTTTTTCCAAGTTAACAACTAAACTTGTCTAACCTAGCCAAACCGGTATTATTGTGCTTTAAGGTGGTAACAAGACAAGTTTTTACACACATTTCCCTCCATATAGCAAACAAATGGGTTAGGTTTGGTTAAGTTAGCTTAGTTTAAGCTTTTCAAATTGGAAAACTTTTCAAAAAAATTCCAAAAATGTTTCCCCCACAAATTGCGAAACATTTGGTAACTTTGCAGTTCAAGGTGTTCTTTTTTCCTTTTTTTTAACAATTTTTCTGCAGAATACCATGTTTATGAAGGTGACTAAGATGATTGGACACACTTATTTTCTGTGCAAATGCTTATTTTTCAGGTTGTGAGCAAAATATGCCAACAAGGGCTTTGAGTTCGGTAACATAGCATAAACATGAATGTTTTTTTTAATGCAACACAACCTAACCTAATGTTAACTGAAGTATATTAGTTGGTGAAGTCCGACAGTTTGCCAAAAAGAACAGTGATAGCACGCGCAGGTGCAGCCTGCGGAGAGCTCAGGTCGCGGCCGACTAACCCTCTCCCTCCTCGCGCCGCGGGTTACATATCCGCCATGAGTCAGAAGCACGAGCATGCCTACGTCACATCCGACGTCACCTCTGACCTTGACCTCTACGTGTTACACAATCCACAAGTGAATCACGCCATGACCAGTCGACGCGTCATCACATTACACCCTCACCTGGTTCTCAAGAACCACACACATACACCATATGTACATACATTCACTCGATCCACGAACTAGGCACACTTTGTCCGTAAATCTCGTCTGGTCGCCGACGCACGCGCTGGCTCCGCCGCAGAGGCGTCGCCCCGACCTCCCGCCCCGCCGCGTCAGAGTTGTCATCATTCGCTTCCACGGTCACGTCCGGCGGCGGGCCCGCGGTTGGACCCTCAGGCGGCCAGTCGGCGGACATGTAGACGGAATCGTCCTCCTCGCTGCCGTCGCTGTCATCAGCGCTAGCGACCGACGGCGCGCCGCCGTGCCGCGGCCGCACATTGCGTACGTGCCATGGCGTACCGTTCACCTCGATGACCTGAGGTGACATGACGCGGGTCACGATGCCCTGATTAGACAGTACGGTGAAGCGCGTCCCCCGGCGACGCGTCCAAACGAGATCACCAATGTGAAACTCGGGCACATCCCGCGTCTCGTCCGGCGCCGGCGGCGGTCGCTGAGCGCCAGAGGGCGCACGGGGCTGCGGAGGTCGCACGCAGTCACGCACCGCGTACCGGTAAATACCGGCAGCCGGCGATGTCGCGGCCAAGTCGCCGGACCGCGGAGTGACGTTGTACAAGTGTACAGCCTCCGCGATGGCACACCTGCGGCGCGCGGCGATCACCTTGATGGTACGGTGACTGCGCTCCGCAATCCCGTTGCCGCCCGGCTCATGGACGTCCCGGAAGCGAAGGACCACACCCCACTTTGACACAAACGCCGCCATCCGACGTCCGCGGAATATGGTATCATTGTCGGCCAGAATTTCTTCCGGCGCGCCGCGCTCGCGGAAAATCGTCTCCAGGTGTCTGATGACCTCGGCCGCGTCTAGGCGACCCAGATGTCGCCACAGGCTGTAGCGAGACGGGCCGCAGTCTATCAAAGTCAGAGACGATCCACCCTGATAGTGAGTCACATCCATTGCGAGCCGCTTCCACGAATCCGGAACACTCAGCGAGCCGTGCTGCCATCGCGCCGGCGCGGGGTCAATGGATCGGCACACGTCACACCGATTCACGGCCGTCCGGACGTCGGCTCGTGACACGTCACGGGACACGTCACGTCTCACGAAGTACAGTGTCCGGCGGATACCCGGATGGCCCGCCCTATCGTGCACGGTCTGGATACGTGCCCGCATGTCAATGTCCGCGTCGTCATCACCGGAGTCCTGCAATGCGGCGGCCGCCGCGGCCGCGCCAGCGTGCCCGTCCTCACCGCGAGCGGTACTTCCAGCCGACGTCGCCGGCTCGGCCGGCGGCTCGTGCTCGCGCAGCCAGTCTCTCGGAACGCGGGTCAGCCCGTCCGCCTTGTTCTCCTCCGACCGGACGAGCGTGACAGACAGCTCCAGCTGTAGCTCTTCCACTAGCTGGCGGATGATGTCGACACGTCGCCGGATCAACATCTCACCGTGCGCCTTTGTGCGGAGGCGCGCGCGGCCAATCAGGGCATCGCTGATCCACCGATGGACCGCGGCGGAGTCCGTACGGAGGTCGATGTCGCAAATTCCCCAGGCGATGCCGAGGTTGACGTCGCGCACTGCCGCATCGAGCTCGGCCATGTTAATGTGAGCCGATGCTGCAGTCTCCGGCCGCAGCCAGCAGGCGTCCTCAACCACACCGTCGTCTGGGCTCTCGATGACCACCCCCGCGGCGATCGCACTGGCGTCCGTCCACACGGTGACCTTCTCGCCGGTCAGCCGCCACGGCCCGTGCGCCGGGTTGTGCACTTCCAGCCGGTCTCTGACCTGTGAGATCTGGGACAGGAGGACGGCGTCTGCGGCGACATCATCCCAGCCGCGCGTCACGGCGTTCGCCCGGCGCTTCAGCCAGGCAGCCGCCGGGCGGAGCCAGCCGCTGACGGGCAGATGCGCCACCAGCCGACCGCACCAGGCGAACACGGAGCGACGCGTGACCCGCTCCGGCGGCGACGCGATGGCGTTGTCGCGTGTCCAGTGCAGCTCACCGTCCACCAGTTGCACGTGCAGGCCGAGCAGGCGCGCACCGTCCGCCGCGCGCTCCGGCGGCTTGCAGGCCAGGCCGAAGCGGGCGAAGTGCTGCGTCACGTGGTCAGCGCTGACAACATCTTCGTCGACCAGCAGGTCGTCTGCGTACGGGAGCACGCCGCGCTGCATGTCGGCGTCCTCCGCCAGCACTGCCCGCACGACGGCCTTCATGATCAGCGGGGCGACGTTGAGTCCGAATCCCAGTCGGGTCAGACAGTACCGCCGCCCCCTCACCATCACCGTCTGGTACGGCCACAGCCGGCGCTCAAGCCGCAGCTGGAGATAAGCTCTTCGCAAGTCCACCACTGCGATCCGCGTGCCGTGCCGCCGCCACTTCCTCAGTTGATCCGCGCAGACGTCAGCGTCCGCTGTGTGGACCGTCACAAACCCGTTCAGTTCTCGGTAGTCCAGCACGGGTCTCACTTTGTCCTTGTTGACCTGCCGCACCGCCATCAGGGGGACCAACCCGCGCGGCGGCCCGTCCACCTCACTGTCGTACGGCTTCAGCCAGCCGTTGCTGATCCATGTGTCGATTTCCGCGTCGTACGCCCGCCGAGCGCTCTGAGGGACGGCATATTCAGCCACTTTATTGCTCAGACACTCCGGGCCGGCGCCGTCCGCCCACTTCCAGGCCACTGTCCAGGCCCGCTGCTCAACGTCGAATCGTGCCGTGAAATCGGTCGCGTCCACCGCCGGGCCCGGGGAGGTCACAGCCGCTGCCGCACAGAACTGAACATCTCTCGGCGTCCGCAGGCAGACTCCCCCCAGCGCCGCGATGCCGGTCATACCGAGCACGACATCGACCCCCAGCGGTCGCTCCGGCACCACCAACACATCGAGGCTCACCCGTCGGCCGTTGGTGCTGACCGTTACCACGTTGCCGGTGCCGCAGCACCGAAGTTCGTCGCCACTGATCGTCAGCATCCTGACCGACTGCGACGACCACTGCCGGCAGCAGTCGGTGTACACCAGTGTGTCTGTGCAGCCGGTGTCGACTAACACGCTGCAGGTCCGCCCGTCCACCTCCAACCAGGTGACTGGCAGCGCGCCTCTTATTGTCGGGGAGACAGCGCTTGCGCTGACGCGTCGCCTCCCGGAGAGTTTCCCGGCTCCTTCCGCGGACAGGCGGCCGCGAAGTGACCCAGCTCGCCGCACGACCAGCAGCGCCGCGGCGGGCATCTCACCGCCCGCGGCGCTGCGGGAGCGCGCGGAGATGCCTCCTCGCGCGCCGCGGCCGCCGTCACTGCGACGCGCTCAGCGCTCAGGACGGCCCGCGCGCGCGCCAAGATGCTGCCGAGGTCCAAGGCCTCCGCGCGAGTGCCGGCCCGGATCGTCATGCGGACCGTGTCCGGCAAACCAGATATGAACGCGCAGGTTAGCGCGCTATCTGGCACCCCGCCATACAGAGTGGCGAACCGCCGCAGATCTCCCAGATATACGTCTGCTGACACACCGGGCTGTAGGCGGCGACTTGCGTAGGCATCGTAGGCCGCCAGCCAGTCCATAGCGAAAGCGTCGTAGAGTGCATCACGCACAGCATCCGCTGAGTTCCGCGCCGTCTCCGACAGTTGCATCCAGACGGCGAACGCTCCTCCTGTGAGCCGCGCCGGCAGAACGCCCGTCAGGTCCACACCGCGGTGCTTGCACAGCACTTCAGCCCGTGTAAACCATTCCACCGCGTCTGCCGACCCGTCGTATTCCGGGATGAGACGAGCGTCGAACGCGCCGCCTCCGTCGCGCCTCGTCGTCTCACCGCCTGTCGTCGTGGGCGCCGCCGCACCTCCAGCCGAGACGGTCGCCGCCTCGTCTCTTGTGGTTACTGCTGATATTTCAGGCATCTTGGCCGAAATAGCTTGTTAACTGAAGTATATTAGTTGGTGAAGTCCGACAGTTTGCCAAAAAGAACAGTGATAGCACGCGCAGGTGCAGCCTGCGGAGAGCTCAGGTCGCGGCCGACTGACCCTCTCCCTCCTCGCGCCGCGGGTTACATATCCGCCATGAGTCAGAAGCACGAGCATGCCTACGTCACATCCGACATCACCTCTGACCTTGACCTCTACGTGTTACACAATCCACAAGTGAATCACGCCATGACCAGTCGACGCGTCATCACATTACACCTAACCTAGCCTAACCTATCTTTTGAGAACACACAATTACAAAATTTTAAATGTCAATTAATTTATTTTCTGAAAATTATCAACCTTAAAAAAGAAACCTAACCGAGCCTAACCTAACCCAAGCTACTTTTGAAGAAAAAAAATTTGCGAACATGTTTGTAATTTTTTGGGGGAAACTTTTGGGTATTATTGTGCTTTAAGGTGAGAACAAGAAAAGTTGTATGGGAGCTGTGTGACCAACGCAGTCAATGCGGCCGTAAACCAAAATAACCAACCAACCAACCAAGAAAAGTGTTTACACACATTTGTCACCATAAAGCAAACAAATGGGTTAGGTGTGGTTAGGGTAGGTTGGTTTAGGTTTTTTAAGTTGGAAAATTTGTCAAATTATTTTCTTCAAATTAAAATAAAATGAATTTGCACCGAAAATAAGTGGTCCCATCATCTTAGTCACCGTCATGAGCATGGCATTCTGAAGAAAAATTCAAACTACAAAAAAATAACCTTAAACTGCAAATTTCCCAATCATTTTGTATTCAAAAGCAACTTATGATAGGTTAGGTTCGGCTGTGTTAGGTTCTTTAAACTTTGAAAATTGTAAAATGCTGTAACTGTCTCATGCGCAGTGAAATTGATACACGCCTGATGCTACCAATTTCTTCAATGTAAGAGAAAAAAGAACTATGAGGTCATGACAGCTTGAAGGCGAACTTTGGTGTACCTTCTAAGGTAATAGTGGGTGGCACATTTAATGCGGGCTGCCAGACACTGGTCTTGCATGACTCTATAGGGTTTGTTTAGGAAGTCATGTGTGGCCATAGCTTAATACCCATTGTTTTTCAGGAATATTAGTTATAATGAGGTGTCTATATGGCTTCTTGCTGACTTTTCTCTCATGTTTTCATAGGCTGGCAGATTGGCTCACACTTTGATTTTGTTGGTTCAGTTTGATATTGGGTTGCCCCATAATTGGGCATGTAGGTAGCTACCTTGATAAATATAAGGCTGATGGTGTGATGGGTAGGTTACTAAATATAATTATAGTTTGTATATCCGCAATCTCAATGATAACCATGATTTGCATGCAAGTTTGACAATGACTGGAAATTGAGAATGAAATGAATCATGTTCAAGCTCCATATGCATGTGGTTTTGCCATTGGTTGTGTGTACAAACAACAGTATGACCATGCAATTGTTGTTTAGTTGCTTAGCAGATTTTCTTTCAGACAATCTGGTTTAAAATTCATCAGCATCGCTAATCTCAACATTTTAGGATGTAAGCTGTACTTCCACAGTGGAGGGAATTCCAGCTATTTTTTTTTTTTTTTTTTTTTTTTTTTTTTTTTTTTTAATGAAGGGGGGGGGTTTTTTTTTTTTATTTTTTTTTTTTTTTTTTTTTTTTTATATTTTTTTTTTTTTTTTTTTTTTTTTTTTTTTTTTTTTTTTTTTTTTTTTTTTTTTTTTTTTTTTTTTTTTAGTTTAAAATTTTATTAGTTTAGGTGGGGGGGGGGGAAGATTAAAATTGGTGGGGGCCTGGCCCCCCACAAAGGTTTCAAATCCACGCCCCTTGTTTCATTAACTCATAAACGGGCGGGGATATTGTAATCAAGGGCGTCGCCACCGGGGGGGGGGGGGGCAGTCGCCCCCTGTCGTGAGACTGGGGGGCGCCGCCCCCTGAAATTTGAGGAGGCCCCTATCCGGAAATGCACAGGAAAAAAGTGAGCAAGGAGGCCGACGAGACATGAGAGGAGGCCTCCAAGACGTGAGAGGAGGCCCCTAATTCGAAGAAGGAGTCACCTAGGGGAAGATAGCAGGCCCCAGAAATCAAGAGAGTGCCAACAATTGGCACGGAGGCCACCAGGAATGCAAAGGAGGCCCCCAGGATTGAAAAGGAGGCCCCCGTGATTACAAAGGAGGTCCCCAGGATTGTAAAGGAGACCCACAGGATTGCAAAGGAGGCCTCCAGGATTGCAAAGGAGGCCCCCAGGATTGCAAAGGAGGCCCCCGTGATTACGAAGGAGGCCCCCATGATTGCAAAGGAGGCCCCCAGGATTGCAAAGGAGGCCCCCAGGATTGCAAAGGAGGCCCCCAGGATTGCGAAGGAGGCCCCCAGGATTGGAAAGGAGGCCTCCAGGATTGCAAAGGAGGCCTCCAGGATTACAAAGGAGGCCCCCAGGATTGCAAAGGAGGCCCCCAGGATTGCAAAGGTCTCCAGGATCGCAAAGGAGGCCCTCAGGATTGCAAAAGAGGCCCCCATGATTGCAAAGAAGGCCTCATGATTGCAAAGTAGACCCCAGGATTGCGAAGGATGCCTCCAGGCTAGCGAAGGATGCCTCCAGGCTAGCGAAGGAGGCCCCCAGGATTGCAAAGGAGGCCCCATGATTGCAAAGGAGGCCCCAGGATTGCGATGGAGGCCCCCAGGATTGCAAAGGAGGCCCCCAGGATTGCAAAGGAGGCCCCATGATTGCAAAGTAGGCCCCAGGATTGCAAAGGATGCCTCCAAGCTAGCGAAGAAGGACCCCAGGATTGCAAAGGAGGCCCCATGATTGCAAAGGAGGCCCCAGGATTGCGATGGAGGCCCCCAGGATTGCAAAGGAGGCCCCCAGGATTGCAAAGGAGGCAAAGGAGGCCTCCAGGATTGCAAAGAGGCCCCAGGATTGCGAAGGAGGCCCCATGATTACAAAGGAGGCCCCCAGGATTGCAAAGGCCCACAGGATTACAAAGGAGGCCCCAGGATTGCAAAGGAGGCCCCCAGGATTGCAAAGGACCCAGATTGCAAAGGAGCCCCCATGATTACAAAGGACCCAGATCAAAGGAGACCCCAGATTGCAAGGAGCCCCAGGTACAAGGAGGCCCCCAGGATTGCAAAGGAGGCCCCCAGGATTGCAAAGGAGGCCCCCAGGATTGCAAAGGAGGCCCCCAGGATTGCAAAGGAGGCCCCAGGATTGCAAAGGAGGCCCCAGATTGCAAAGGAGGCCCCAGGATTGCAAAAGGCCCCAGATTGCAAAGGAGGCCCCCAGGATTGCAAGGGAGGCCCCAAGGATTGCAAAAGACCCAGGATTACAAAGGAGGCCCTCAGATTGCAAAGAGGCCCTCATGATTCAAAGGGCCCCAGGATTGCAAAGGAGGCCCCAAGGATTGCAAAGGACTCCAGTATTGCAAAGGAGGCCCTCATGATTGCAAAGGAGGCCCCCAGGATCGCAAAGGAGGCCTCCAGGATTGCAAAGGAGGCCACCAGGATTGCAAAGGAGGCTCCCGTGATTACAAAGGAGGCCCCATGATTGCAAAGGAGCCCCAGGATTGCAAATGCCCACATGATTACAAAGGAGGCCCCATGATTGCAAAGGAGGCCCACAGGATTGTCAAGGAGGCCTCCAGGATTGCAAAGGAGGCCCACAGGATTACAAAGGAGGCCCAGGATTGCAAAGGAGGCCCACAGGATTATCAAGAGGCCCCCAGGATTGCAAAGGAGGCCCACAGATTGCAAAGGAGGCCCCAGGATTGCAAAGGAGACCCCCAGGTTCGCAAAGGAGGCCTCCAGGCTTGCAAAGGAAGGCCCCAGGATTGCAAAGGAGGCTCCCGTGATTACAAAGGAGACCCCCATGACTGCAAAGGAGGCCCCCAGGATTGCAAAGGAGGCCCACAGGATTACAAAGGAGGCCCCCAGGATTGCAAAGGAGGCCCACATGATTGTCAAGGAGGCCTCCAGGATTGCAAAGGAGGCCCACAGGATTATCAAGGAGGCCCCCTGGATTGCAAAGGAGGCCTACAGGATTGTCAAGGAGGCTATCACATCAAATATATCACATCAAGACCTTTAATAAAATAGAACTCGATGTCCAAAAGTTCACACCGAGACTCGATCGAATGGACCCCAGCACCGGAAAATTAAGAACAGTTCCGGCAAAAATTACCCGGAGGGCTTTTATGCTCCGAAAGGTGCCATCGGCTGAACAAAAAAGTCCTTCGGTGGCCGCAGTGGCATATCAAAGGGGCAAATTCCGCCTCCCTCCTAAGAGGGATATGCTCCCAAGAATCGAGCCGAGGCCCCCAAAAGTCGCGCTGGGGCCACACAAATTCCCGTCGGTCCACCAGAATTCGCGTAGGGGCTCCAAGTAAATGCGGCGGGCCCCAGAAAACTCGCTCCGAGGCCCGGAAATCTGCAACAGGAACCGCCAAGATCGCGTTGGGGCCACAGTTAAGTACAACGCGCCCCGCAAACTCGAACCGGTCCCACCAAATATCGCGCTCGGACCCATAATTCCCATCGGTAGTACCACAAATTTGGTCTGGGCATCAAAAATTCACGTCGGGGCTGCCAACAATTGGCGTCTAGGGCTCCACATAAGCACAGTGTGACCCCCAAAGTCGCACTGGTATCCGAAAAAGAAAGCCGGAGCCCTCCAAAATAAGGATGGATTCCAAAAAAAGTCCGGGTCAGGAAAATGGTTCCGGAGCACCGAACATATCATCAGATGCCTTGAAAAATCGCGTACGGCATCGAAAAACATACCGGAGCTCGAAGAAAATCGAGGTGAGATGGAAAAAATTGCGCCAGGGACTCGAAAAATGAGGCCGAGATTCGGAATTTAAATAAAATTCAGAAGAGGTCCACAAAAATCGCGTTGACCTGGCGTTGGGGTCCCGGAACCACGCGCCTGGGCGCGATAAGTTGCGCTAAGACCCAGAAATATCGCACCGAAGACCCAAAATCGTACTGGGCCCCACAAATGTGCGTCAGAAGCCCCAAATAAACACAGCGGGACCCTAAGAGCACAACGGGGACCGAAAATGTAACTGGACCTCCAAAGCGCAGTCTCGCAAAAGCGACAGGGCCCTAAAACATGCGTTGCAGCCATAAATAAATATAGCGGGAACTCTTAAAAAAAAACACATAAAAACACCGGAAGCTCTTAAGGCACACAGGGGCCATGCGACCGCACAAGGGCTTGAAAAGAGGCTGGGGTCGCAAGAAGCAACATGGTCCCAGAACGAACAAAAATACCGGGCACTAAATAAATACATTGAGATCATTGAAAGCGCCCCGACAACTAAGAAAAATCATCGGTGCACAAAGAAGCAACAAAACCCTAAAACAAGCAGGGGTTTCGAAAATGCATTGGGCCTCTAACAAAAATGGATTGGAGCTCTAAGACACGTCCGTAGACGAAGAAATACGAAACGGGTCCAAAGAAGTACACTCAGGTAGGGCCTCGGTTTGGTAGCCAACCTGGAAGCATGTTTAATCAAAGATATGAGGTGCATCAAAGCTCAGCGGGTATCCGCATTTCTTCATCATAAAATATGAGAAGTGGGGAACTAATGATCGAATTTAATTAATCGAATTTTCGCAGCGAACGCCCATACAAAGCATTTCATCACGTCAGATAAGGCGCAAGTCTATCATGTGGCAGCAATTAGCAAAGCGTAGGAGGCCCAGCAGAATCCGTAGCATCGCACGAAGTGTGGCGAATGCGCCGAATGCGCAAGATGGGTGGGCACATTCACTAACGTTGGCGTCGTGGCGACCGGGCACTATGAATTGAAATGTCTGAAATTGGTAAATTTTACATTTTAAAGTGATCTGTGCAGGTGTAATTTCAGCAGTGCAAGGTGACTTATCAAGGGATACCAAAAGAATACATTCGAACAGGATGGGGGAGCCAGGGTTGAAATCCGACGAATCGGAAACGATAGTGGTAGATTAGGCCCCTCGACAGGATAATTTAGTTGGTCACTAATTATTTTATATAAAAAGGTCCCCTTTGACAAAATAGTGGTCGAAATCGGAAGACTTTTTATTGATTAGGTGGACCCGTCCAAATACGTTTGCCCCCTCCCCTTGACGAAAATATAGGTACGTCACTGGCACTGGCGGATCCAGGGGGGGGGGGGCATTCAGGCCATGGCCCCCAAGCGCTTCAAATGGGGGGGGCATAGTGTCTTTGCCCCCCCAAACCAATAAAAGTGAACTAAATTAAAATGCAGTAACCTTTGCTGAGGTTACAAAATAGCTTTCCTGGTGAAATAATATCCAATTTTAAAGGTATTTTGTTATGATTGTTTGGAAGTCCAATATGGTAGCATGGTAGATTCTGACGCATCGAGGGTTCTATGCTGTTGAAGTGCTGCTTACAGCAAGATATGACGAAATCAGCAGTTTCATTATTCCTTCGTCAGATAGGTTCATGAAGTTTGTTTAGCCAGTAACGGGCAAGCGGACCCAGTGAGCCAGATTTCGAAAGCGGAATTTGAACAGGATGTTTTGTGCGAGTGACCAGCTGAGCCCAGTTGAGCAGCATGTTTCGTATGTTGGTGTTGGGGTTGCTAAGATGAAGAGACAGGCTACATTCACTAGCGGATCCAGGGAGGGGCCATTCCGGCCATGGCTCCCCCGAAGCGCTTAAAAGGGTCTTTTGGCTCCCCGAAACCAACGGAAGTAAACTGAATGAAAATGCAGTAACCTTTGCCGAGGTTAAAAAATATCGTCTGGATGAAAGTATCTCCAATTGTAAAGGTATTTTTATAATTGTTTGGAAGCCAATATGGTAGCATAGTACATTCTGACACGCATCGAGGGTTCTATGCTGCTCAAGTTCTGCTTACAGCAAGAGTTGACAAAATCGGATCTGCCAGTGTGTACACGTGCACGAACGTTGACGTGGTACAAGACGTTGAACGTGAACATGAACGTTTTGGTAAACAAGAACACAAATCCCGTAACTTAGAAGCGGTGGAGGTAGGCTGGAGCCCCTACACAGGAAATTATGTTGTCATTAATTATTATTGTAAAAAATGGGTCCATTTGACAAATAATGGTAGAAATCCGATGCTTTTAACCAAAAATAGTGGGAGAATGGGCACCCTCCAAATCCCTTCGACCCCTCCTCCGATGCAATTCCTAAGTACGCCACTGGGGGGAGGGGGAGAGGGGGGGGGCTGACGCCGAAAACCGGAAGTTGCCCCCCCCCCCCAAACCGGTGGGCTAGATCCGCCAGTGCGTTTGCTTATTTATACCCTGGTACGGCTCAGTTCTCAGCGGAAAAAAAAATTCTTGCTATTGCGCTTTGCGTAAATGATGCACCATGCCAAGAACAAACAAGACATCAATATGAAGCCATGTTCCCCATTCTGGAACCATACCAAGAGCCTAAAAAAGCAATAGGATGTCCTAACACAGTGGAGGCCCCCTTTCGGGAGCAGGAGGCCCCCTATCAATATTGCCCCCCCTGGAAGAATTTCGTGGCGACGCCACTGATTGAATGCAACCATGTGAGTTCGTGAAAAATCGATAAGCGTGACCTACGCGATATAAAATCGAAATCAGTTAGTACAAATAGGAAATGCGGGGGTGCGAAATCGACCGACCTGGCGGTGGCCGGCTGGCGTTCAAGGTCACAAAAGCCTCGTCGGTGCGGTGAGGCAGCCTATCACGACTTCGTTTGACCTTAAATGCCTAGTGTCATGAAATTTGTAGTTCACTGCATCCGTAATCTACTCTTCAAATTGTGTGCTTATAGCTTCAGTAGTTTTCGAAATCTTAGGGCAGGGGCCGAATCAATCCTGTGCGTGTTATGTGAGAGGCCCTCCGGCGCTGTGCTTATCGACTCAGGTCTCAATTATGCTTGCATGCTAGATTTAGGACACAATCTGCTAAATAAATTGGATAAATTTGCAATTGATGTGATGCTCAAGATAAAAGTAAAAATACAACCACACGTCTAGAAAAACAGGTTGTCACTGAAGTGGCATGAAATTGTCAGACTCAATTGAAAGCCCGACGAAAGAACAGCGAATGCAAGTTTCGAAACGTTCCTTTATATCATTGTGCAAAAGTTTGTGAACGCTGCCTGGGAAACGTCTATGGAAGGATACGTGCTAACAGTGCCGGGCAAGTGCGTTCATTTAGTGCGCTCCTGCGTTTTTGCGTACGTACGCACTGCCTTTTAGGAAAACGCAAGAACGCAGGAACGCAAAGTTTTTCAAAGGAACGCAAGTAAGAGGAACGCACCGCCCGAAATTTTAAAGCGTTCCTCATTGTGTGAAGTGTGAACCCGTCTATACCCGTCTAACCAACGAACTTTGTAATTTTTTTCATTTCTTTCACAGTTTCACTGCGATTGTTAATATAAACATGGACAGATTTGTGAAGAGAGGAGGAGGTGACAGCAGGAGCAGGAGTGTGTCTGCCTCTGGGGACTCGGAGAACAGCGCTAGCGCTAGCGCTAGCGCTAGCATCCGATCCAGCACACCGGGACCTTCTGGAGCGGCGCCGCTTGTCAGTCAGTTGTCGGGCATCTCCGACATCAGTGACTCCCACTTCCTGGAGCCCTCCCAGCCGTTCCAGGTGTCCGTGGACGACAAGGACGACGGTGGGACTGACACTGAGGAGGTGGAGACCCAGGAGAGGCAGGAGGGCACCAGACTGCTGAAGGCTGGGCTGGAGGGCCTTTAGATGTAAGTTTAAAATGTTATTTAAATGTCATAATATTAAATATTTTTAATCTAAAGACTTAAATAATAAAGACTAAAGAGTAAAAAAAAAGTTAAAATAACTAAAACAAATCAGTTTGTTTTTTACGTTTTTATGGCTATCGTCGTTATTATGTTATCGCCTATTGCATTTTCTCATTTTAAACATATTTTATACATTTTACAATTTTTCAGGTTCTTTTCCTGGTCGTCTTATGTCAAGACTGAGAAGGACAAGGATGGAAGGAAGATCCACATGGGGAGGGCTAAGTGTGAGGAGAAGACATGCGTCAAGAAGGGCGGGAAGGCTACCACATATAGCTACACCACCAAGACCAAGGCCAACCTGAGGAGGCATTATGAGAGTGAAGTAAATAAAAAATATTATTTTATTTAAAAAAATTTAATTAAATTTTTTTAATTGATGTGGTAGATGCTTAATGCATAGTTGTCTACAGTTTTTACTTTTTAGCACTTAGACTTAGCATACAAAGTCGCAATGAACTAAACATTTATAAATAATAAATGTTTTATTTAATTTCTATTTTTCCAGATGCACAAGGGCACCTTCAGCACCTTCAGGGCAGCGCTGGATGGGGCCAGCAAGAGGGGCCGCTCAAGGGCAGGGAGGACGACTTCCCCGACAAGAGGACCCGCCGCCAGATGTCCATGGAGGAGTCCTTCAGCAGGAAGGACAGGGTGACCCCAGAGGTCTTGAGGAAGACTTTCACCAGGTATAATAAAGTTTTATAAAATAAACACTTATACCTAACCTAGCGCTACCAGTAAAGGTACATAAGTTCTAAAAATAAACAATATTTAATATTTATTTTCTATTTCAGGTGGTTCATCGATACTATGATGCCCTTGAGCATTGTAGAGCACCCCAGCACCAGGCACTTCTTCAGCCTCGTCGCGCCGGACTTCTCCCTGCCGTCCAGGAGGACCCTGGGGAGGGACATCGATCAGGTGTCGGCCACTGCCAAGTCGGATATCTCCAACCTGCTGTACGACACCAGCTATGTCGCGACTACCGCAGACAGCTGGATTGCACACAGCAGGGCCTTCATTGGCATGACTGGCCACTGGATTGGCAAGGATCTCCGCCGCCAGCATTGCACTTTGGCATGCAAGGAGATCAAGGTAATAAGAAAAAAAAGTTTAAGTTAAAACCTTTTAACTATATAAAAACAAACTAAAGTTACCTTGCATTGCCAGAAATATAATTTCATTTTTATAAATCGTATCGCTAACGACGTTCAGATCGGTAAATATATATAAATATAAATTATTAAATATATTTTTTTGCAGGAGAAGCAGACCAGCGACCTCCTGGCCAAGGTCATCACCGACATCCACCAAGAGTTTGGCCTGGCCAACAAGGTGGTGGCCACCACCACGGACAACGGCGCCAACTACGTGGCGGCGTTTAGGCACTTTGGTGCGGCGGAGGTGGCCGTGGAGGGACAGGAGGAGGAGGACCCGGAGGTGGTGGTTGGCCAGCCTGGCAACCTCCATGTCCAGCTGCATCAGGTGGCGCCTGAAGTGGCTGTCCATCGGCCAGTCCACTACAGATGTGGGTATGTACACTTAATTATTAATTATTATTTCAATAATATTTGTATTCTTTCAACAGGTTTCTTTTGTGTGAGATAACTTTGGAAGAAATGAGAAAAGTATCTGAATGTTACAAGTTGAAAAATTTAAATAATTTAAATAAAAACTTAATTTTGTTTTTTAATTCCAGTGCACACACCATCAACCTGATGGCCACTGTGGACGTGCAGTCTGTGCCAGGATGGAACCAGGGCCCAAGGGCGCCTTTCACCAAGGCTGCCTCAAAGACCCAGGCCACCTGGAACC
>JAOTOM010002327.1:0-98763 GCA_034440615.1 Ashinkailepas kermadecensis | reverse complement strand
TATTTGTGGTTACGTAGATTGGTGATGTCTTAAGTTAGAACGAAACGTATCGCAGTGCACGACTATAATCGGTGACATGTTTTATCTACTGAATGAAGAAGCTTCTGATCCAGATACTTTTTCATCATCTTCAATACGGCGAGCGAAACATTCCGCACGAGACGACCATGACACGCAGACTGAACTGAAACCTATTGGTCTTATAGGTAAGGTTGGGCAACGATAATATACTTCCTCACGCGGAGTTTCGATGCGAAAACTCAGTGACCGCAATGTATGAATAATCTATTTTTATAAGAGTATTTAGGCATGAAAAATTGTTGCCTGCAAGAAGGCAAGGTGCTATTTGACTGAACAATTGCACAATGATTATGGATATGTTGAAACTTTTCATGCATATATATATATATATATACATATATATATATATATATATATATATATATATATATATATATATATATATATATATATATATATATATATATATATATATATATATATATATATATATATATATATATATATATATATATATATATATATATATATATATATATATATATATATATATATATATATATATATATATATATAGATATATATGAGTATATATATATATATAACCGTGATACATGTGCAATGGTAAATTTGGATTTATATTTGATGTGCAAGTCTATGCATCATCGCAACGGAATTCAGAGATAATTTTACCATTTTATTCAGCCAAGGTATGCATAATCAGCAGTATTTCTTAGGAAATGCATTGGCATATTCTGATCCTATATTTTATTTCCTGTTGCATAGACATATATATTTTATTTCGACAAATGTTTTGTGACAAACACATGCTTGTCGCTCTGCAGGCAGTAAACTCCAGAGATCTCTTGTCAAAACGTGGCGCGAGGTACACATTATTTCGCCACCGCACCACCGCCAATTTCCCAGAGGTACTTAGTTTGCCAAAGCAGCATACGACGAAAGATGAGTGTCCCTGTCTCAGGGTGTCCCATCTGCTACACGAAGATACGGAAACCAAAACTTCCATCTGATTGGCACATGCTGTCTAAGTGACGCCGCACTGAAAACATGCTACCGTTGTAAAAATAAACTCGTGTTTTGTGTCAAAATTACGCTTGGTGACCTACCTCAGCATATGGGCACTGCTGTACCTTGCGGCTCTTCAACAAGGTTCACAATGAAGTGCGCATGCAAAGTTAATCTTACATAGATAACGGTCACCCGGTGTTGTAGTAGTCAAGTAGGAAAGCGAAAAATGCAACATGAACCCGGTAGTCATGTTTGAAATTTGCGTAAGTACGGCAAAGACAAATGGAGCACGGTTTGCGTTCAGCGTTGTCATTGGACGCATTGCAGGTATAGTATGAGAACTTATGAACGTGAATGTATAATATATGAATAGTTCCATGTGTCCACCAAGATGAAAGAGCCAGATGAACTACAACATAATCACATTTTCTTTCCTTCATCCGCCATTCATTCCACAACATATCGAGCATTATCACAGTATCATCAGTCACAATCTTGATATGGCCGATGTCCTTGAAACATAAAATGTTCGGCATAGTCGCTTATGTTGCTTCATTCTTGCTTGCTGCTTTAGTATGCATGAAAACAAGTGTTATAATATCTGCCTTGCGGCTGGGAACTTGCTTTCTCCAATGGCTTGGAACGATTGACCAATTAAGCAAATGTCAGTCGATGGACATCAAGTCAGTGGGCCTTCATGACTGTACTTTAGCATTTGGGGAACAAGTTGTATTTCCTAACGCTTTACCACTACGTGCAGTCATCTGCCTTTTCCCTTTTGCTGGTAGACTTGTAGTTGGAGGGGATATACCACTTCGAATTCTTTACAGGATGGTCATTCATGAAGCTGAAGAGAGAATGAAAACGCTACACTGGTATCCGCACTACAATGCATAACAACCTTTTCGACTCACCGTACCGACTTTAATCACGAACGGCGTCGGCTGGCGCCAACCATTGTTGCGCCCGGAGCCTGGTCATAGAGGAATTAAACTTGCAAGGATCCTTTACTATTAATCTCCTCATCTCAAATTCTCATTGACGAGATCATTTAGTAATTTGTTCACCTTTGATTGTCTACTGGCCTACCCTACATACATATTAAGAACATTTATTTGAAGTGTCGTGCGTCCATTCCGATTTTACAGGTTCGTACTTTGGCTGAAACTAATTGAATCACTTGCAGGCGGAACCAGAAGGCGTTGGTTATTGGTTTTACGACACGTCGACCGTTGAGTCATGTAGCGTCGTCAATCTCTCACGCCGATTGGTCGCGGGCGAAGAGTAGCGACAGGTGAGACTCGAACCCACAACCTTTCGATTGTGAGACGAGCATCTTACCCCTAGACCACTCGTTCCCCCCAGAAGGCGTTGAAGGACAGCTCCAACCAGTACACCTGTCGGATGACGAGCAACAGGAGTTAAGTTGGTGCGGGATGGGATAGCAATCCGGTCATATACGAATCCGGTCATATGGTATATGCTGGAACTGAAGAGACGATAAGCTGGCCTTTGTGGATGTGTGTCGATGGAGCGATGGACGGGGAAGTGCATCCAGAATATCCGTGAATGTGAACTACACGCATATGACGTTGCTTGCATGAGCAGCATTGGACTAACAACTCTTTAGTCACCTGTTATCCAAAGTGAGTGCGTGAGTGAGTGCGTGAGTGAGTGCGTGAGTGAGGGCGTGAGTGAGTGCGTGCGTGCATGAGTGCGTGCGTGCATGAGTGCGTGAGTGCATGAGTGAGTGCGTGCGTGCGTGCGTGCATGATAGAGTGAGTGAGTGAGTGAGAGTGAGAATGAGAGTGAGAGTGAGAGAGAGAGAGAGAGAGAGAGACAGAGACAGAGACAGAGACAGAGACAGAGACAGAGACAGAGACAGAGACAGAGACAGAGACAGAGACAGAGACAGAGACAGAGACAGAGACAGAGACAGAGACAGAGACAGAGACAGAGACAGAGACAGAGACAGAGACAGAGACAGAGACAGAGACAGAGACAGAGACAGAGACAGAGACAGAGACAGAGACAGAGACAGAGACAGAGACAGAGACAGAGACAGAGACAGAGACAGAGACAGAGAGACAGAGAGAGACAGAGACAGAGACAGAGACAGAGACAGAGACAGAGACAGAGACAGAGACAGAGACAGAGACAGAGACAGAGACAGAGACAGAGACAGAGACAGAGACAGAGACAGAGACAGAGACAGAGACAGAGACAGAGACAGAGACAGAGACAGAGACAGAGACAGAGACAGAGACAGAGACAGAGACAGAGACAGAGACAGAGAGAGAGACAGAGACAGAGACAGAGACAGAGACAGAGACAGAGACAGAGACAGAGACAGAGACAGAGACAGAGACAGAGACAGAGACAGAGACAGAGACAGAGACAGAGACAGAGACAGAGACAGAGACAGAGACAGAGACAGAGACAGAGACAGAGACAGAGACAGAGACAGAGACAGAGACAGAGACAGAGACAGAGACAGAGACAGAGACAGAGACAGAGACAGAGACAGAGACAGAGACAGAGACAGAGACAGAGACAGAGACAGAGACAGAGACAGAGACAGAGACAGAGACAGAGACAGAGACAGAGACAGAGACAGAGACAGAGACAGAGACAGAGACAGAGACAGAGACAGAGACAGAGACAGAGAGAGAGAGAGAGAGAGAGAGAGAGAGAGAGAGAGAGAGAGAGAGAGAGAGAGAGAGAGAGAGAGAGAGAGAGAGAGAGAGAGAGAGAGAGAGAGAGAGAGAGAGAGAGAGAGAGAGAGAGAGAGAGAGAGAGAGAGAGATAAAGAAAAGAAGAGAGACAAATGAGACAGACAGACTGAGCAGGACAGGAGAGGAAGATTGACGGACAAATAGAGATATTGATAGATAAGGAAGGACGGGGCAAGAAATCGCGATATAGTGCGAGAGCTGAGAGGGACAACTAGAAATATGGTCGAGACTGTTGTGGAATGAGGATGCAGTAATATTTGTACGATTCGCAAAACTAGTCACGCATGCACTAACACAAAGGCGCAATACGACCGCATAGACTGCAAGCGAGGGACGAAATTCGCTTGATCTGACCAGTCCTACATATATAATTATCCAGTTTAAGCATACTTTGGGCAATATTATAGCCGAAAGAATGCTGGACATTATTTGGTTGTAGTTATCTGGCCACATGTACTGTATGATTGCCACTGGACGGTATACCAACTGAAAACTTCTCGAAATGCCGACGTATAATTTGACCGAGAAGTTAAACCATTGACATCCGGAAGTCATGTTGGACACCATTGAACGTTGCCCAGCCTGCCTCGGCCTCCCGAAGGCAGCATCCCTCGGATGGTGTTGTGCGAGAATCTTTGACTGGAGAAAGCCGACATGGAAAGCGCAACCTGTATCTTCAATCAAGGGGGAATCCAGGCATTGTCATGGGAGGGGAGCGCTTCTGGCTGAAAATGCGAGGGGAGGGGGCACGTGGGCCTTCCAGGAGGGCTCCTTTTTCTCTCGAAGGGAAGACCCTGGCTGAAAAATTCGATGGGTGAGGAGGGCGCGCCTATGCACTTCAAAGGGGTGCCTTGTCGCTTCAGGGCACTTTTCACATAACAAATGGAGGGGGATGCACTCGAGCTTTCCAAGAGCGGCATTTTTTCCCGACCAGGGGGGGGGGGGCACCTTCTCATAGGGGTGAGGGGCACATGCCCCATCGTGCCACTTGTATCCGCTCCAGTTTCAACATATACCTGTTAATATCTATAACATCTATACTTGTCGGTATAGATATTCAACATATGCCTTCAATAACATATAACTATGGCAATAGGCTCTTGAAGTTCATTTAGATTTGTCAAGAGTAATTTATACCAGAATGAAGCCACGCACACACGCGATTATATGTAGTTCGACCACCAGCAATAAGATGAATACATTGTTAGCAATACATTGCTAACCAGCGAAGCAGCACCCGTAATACATTGTTCTGTAGATGATGGATCAATTGCAAAGCGTTCGTTGACGATTTACAGGCTTTACTCCACGGTCCCACGCTAGCATGCTTCACTCGTTATGCCGGCGTCAGCAAGGCGTTGTGCTGATAACATTGGTTTAGATGGGCACTTTTGGTTTTGCGCTTGTTGATCGAATGCTTTTTTTCAGTGATGTGCGGTGTGCCTTAGGGCATGGTCGAGAACCGTCCGAAGAGGAGTGATTTTGCCCTGCTTCCACGGAGCAGGATGTGTGGATTGCATTACGACGGTGTTCATCGCAGGCCGCGGACATGCGAGGTGCCATTTTTGCCGGGGAACATTTGAAGACCGGCCCCGGGAGCTGTACTTTTAAAGTTGTAGACGTTGCCGAAATAAAAGCTTTCCGAACTTCATGCTACTGATTTTTATTACAAACCAGCGTGGGCACGGACAGAACAGACACGCGCGACATCGAGGTCAATGGGCGCTGTATGACCGAAGCAGTCGATGTGCCCCTAAGCCCAAAAAAACAACCGACGTTAAGGTCAAGAATGCCACGCAACAGAGGTCGATTGGTTGGTTGGTTGTGGCTTTACGACGCAATCAGCAGCTGAGGCCATATGGCGTCACTTGCCTCTCACCCTGGCAGGAAGGGCGCTCACCGCGGGGAATCGAACTCCTACCTCTGGCATGCCAGACGCTCAGCTTAACCACCGAGCTGCTGGCGCCATCTGCAACAGAGGTGCACCGGCCAACTGCCGGGGAATGCAACCAGCCGTCGGTCACGCGACAGGCATCACAACCAGCATAGCCGCCGTCCGCACGATCACATCCAACACACTTCCTTCTTTTGCTGGATTGGCCTTCGTTAGGTTCCGTCGGGAGATCGATGTCTGTGGGCATCAGCATAGTAAGAGTTGTGAAGACTTCGCAACACAAATGCGCATTCACACCTTCCGCTCAGAAACGCCCAACCATATAATTTGTCAAAGGTACTCGACCATGGACCACTGGTCGCCGTGCCACGTAGTTCTGATTTAGTAACAGCGACTTTAATTCGTGCTCTGAACACTTTGACACGCGTACTGACCTAACGAGCACCGTGTGAACGGCAATACAAGGTCAAAATGAGCATATTAATATAGCTACCAAAACCAGGCTAACTATAGACCGAACTCACACCGTGCCATCACTGCTAATCAAGATGACGCTCTTGCTGGATAAACTCAGATTGCCGAAAAACATTATTGTACAAAACACAGGGCCACCCTGACTGAACTCATTGAAATTTCGGATGAATTCGCGGATTGAACTTTCGCCAATACGTCGAACAGAGGAAAAACCTCACCCCACCGGGCGAAGTCATCGCAACACACAGAAGGATGTTTGTTGCCTCCTGCGGTGGTCGACAGGTCAGTTAGTAAATCTACTGAGTCTCCTACGGCTCGTCGGGTTGAAGCTCGCCCAGCTGAACATGTAGAGCACCATGCGCGCTCGAGGGCAAGGTATCTGAGTTACGTGAATCGCATCATACAGACACAGACAGGCATACAGGCAGATCACACATTTTAAATGTGATGTTTTTTCGCTGTGCATAGGATGCATGAGCAGCGGCTCTGGTTGTTACCCCGCCCAGCGCACTGCACCACTTGCTCCAGAGCAACGACGTGACACGCTAACCTTTACACCGCCAGACACACTCATAGTTGATAGGTCAAATGATAAAACTAAGTTGCTTGATCTCACAGGCCAAGCTATTCCAAATGTGTCTGAAATGTTTAGCAAAGAGCCCAATTTCGCCCTCATTCGTAGCATTAATCGGCATGTCATAAGGCAGGTAGAAATAGGTTTGGAAAAGGGGAGCCTTTGCACTACGTTGGAAGAAGGAAATGAACAATAAGCGTGGTCAACAACAGCACTCACAACCAGCAATGACCGATACATCTGCCACACAAAGCACCCACCACCAACAGTCCCACACTGACACTACACAGACAGCCCATCACACAGTACCACATTTAGCGCCCAGATTCAGTGATACTACTACAAGGATGGCACCACAAACTAGTATTGCTATTTATTAGTCAGCACTTAGATCATTAAAACGGAAAGTCATCAGCATTTTCAAAAACCATCGTACCAGTCAATCGTACCAGTCAAACCACTCACAAGACGAACTAACGGCTCTCAAAACGTTGCGCAAAGATCCCAACGTCATCGTAAAACGCTCGGATAAATGAAAAGGTTTTGTTCTCATGACACGGGAATCCTATATAGAAAAGGCTTCGAAAATCATCTTAGAATATGAACACATAGGGACGAACCCGACTAAACGTTTGGAAGCGACTATCAAGAAAATGATTATCGAAAGAATGCAGGAAAGATCCCATGCAAAATTGTCATAGCTATCAAACCAAATTCCTCCCGCACAGCAGAACTCTATGGCCTCCCTAAAACCCACAAACCTGACGTGCCCTCAGACCTACAGTTTCGGCATGTGGCGACCCTTTGGACAAACAAACTTGGTTCCTAGAGAAACTCGTTTCCCAGCTTTTCATCTTTGTACCAGTCCATCTAAAAGACACAGTAGATTATCTTACTGAAGTTCGCGAACAGTTCCGCATCAGCAGACATGAACCGCTTCCATCCCAGGCTAAAATTTACCATAGAGAGAAGTGATCAGTCTACCAACAGCCAAATTTCCTTTCTCGACACTAACGGTCAACAGTGACCTGACCAATACAACATAACTTTTCATTAAACCGATGGCAGCTCCTATTATCCTCCCATACAAATGGGCTCACCCTATCCAAACTAAAAGTTCCGTTATGTATGTTCAATTGCTGAGAGCAATGCGTCTAGGTTCTGATAAGGCCGCGCCCCAAAAAAGAGATCGACAAAATCCAATGTCTTTTCCTATCCAATGGCTATCCTCATAGCATGATACAGAATAACACAATTTCGAGTATTGACACACAATGCTAAATGCAGACGTCGCGCGACAAGTCAATACACCCACGATACAAACGCATCCAGCTCACATGGATCCGCAGACACCACATAAATTAGTTTGGCATTTATCGACGATTCTCTGACAAAAAAAAGATAGCCACAGCCATCGCTAGGTCCACACTCAATGCGCGTAGCCTGGAAAAGCGCAAAAACACTTTCGGAGACATTTACTAAATCTGCCCTCGACCCTCCACCATGCCTTGCAGGCAATAGAGCGTGCCAATGCTGTTTGGCCTGTCTCAAAGACAGATGTTACACCAAAAATGTGGTGTACAAAATTAAGTGCGAGCTTTGCGCCTAAGGGACAGCACTCATAACTTATCTTGTGGAAACAGCACGCATGGTTAGGGACAGATACATGGAACACATCAGATATGCAAAGAACAAAACGAAAAACACCCCTTTTGGAGAGCATTTCCCCATAAATCACCCCGAAAACACCATGACTCCAACAACGCTCAGCAGCACAATCTTGCGGATTTGAAGACATGACAGAACTAAAAATTGCAGAATCCATTGAAACCAGGAACAAAAAGTCTCCCCTAAACACAATGCTTCATGGACCCTCATAAAACCAGTTCCCTATACAATACGATACTGTACAGACACCACCTGCACTCGCCGACTTATTCGCTCCGTAATCACCCATCGCACGCGAACACTTGGAGAGCATTGACGTATCATGGATATGTGTGCATAGATGTATAGGGTAGATGTATAGAAAGGGTGTCTAGCGAAGCGACGAATATTATTACTCTTATCTCTCTCTCGTTATTCTCGTATCATACGTACTTGTTACAATGCCCATTTAAATATGGTCGATACTGGGACTTAGATGATGATTTCGTCAATATTGGTAGATGACCTGATATATATATATATATATATATATATATATATATATATATATATATATATATATATATATATATATATATATATATATATATATATATATATATATATATATATATATATATATATATATATATATAAAATATATATATATATATAGCATCTGTGTAAAATCATGTGCATAAAATGTACCTGCGTATTTATTCAGTCTCTGAAGAAGGGACATGCTCGAAATATAAACATAATGACAGATTTGTGATCCTATCTTACTTCATATGAGCACTTGGTTACTTTGTATAATCGTCTTTAATTCGACAATACTCAGTACAGCTTTCCGCAACATTGTTGATGTGTGAACATAATGAATAAATAACCATGATTGGTTGGTTGGTTATTGGTTTTACGACACATCGACCGTTGAGGCATACTAATCAAACTTATAATTGTAGCTCTATTTTTCTGCATTTAATTTTGCTGAACTTGCATCAGAAATATTGTGTGACAATTATTTATTAGCATATACAGTGGCTATATGCTATCATTCTAAGTATTTCTATTATGCTTGAGGAACATCTTCCAGCTCCTGTTGCTTGCCTGTCAATCTGATGACTTTATTATTATCTAATGTAGGGGGACTGGCATACCTGCAGATACAGGCTCTCCTTGATAGGCTGCAGGACTCATTCTTGGGTGATGTGAAACTTGAGAATATGGGAAGCCAACCAGATGAGAGAAACAGGTAAGAGCATATCAAGCCCCATGCACTTGATCACCCATAGTACATGCCTTGATCTAATAGCACACATGATTGCAACTAATACATCATAGGTGTTTCTGAAATGGTTGGGATGGCATGACACATGAAGGACTCGAGTGGATTGAGTGGCATACCACATTGTGTTCCATGCTAAATGTGGTGATTATTAGGACAGAGTAAACATTTGGAGGGGGCATGTTCCCTCCGAAAAGCATACAAAGTTACACAACCAATAGTCATGCATAACACACACATGACTCACCTATATCTATCCCACTTCATCTACCCAATTTTCCATCTCCCCATTACACATCAGGAATTTATCCACCCTACTTTTAAACACATTCAAAGGAAGACTCACATCACCATGCATACCATTCCATTGATCAACTACTCTTGACTGAAAACATGTTAACATTTAACTGTCTTACACTTGCTTCACTTTAGTATTTGCTTAATACATGAAACAATTTGAAACAATCATGATTATGTGGTAAAACACCAACTTTTTTTTACATGAATACAGTTGTCATAATTCAAATAAATGCAGACAATGCTATTTGTTGAATTCAAATTCCTCAAATGAACAATGCATCCAGGCAAGAGGTATAGAGAAGACAGATTCCTGTGATTAACTCAGTTTGGTGGTTATCTACATAAATATTTATATTATGATATGGCTGTGGACACACACCATACATATTGTATATAACCCCAGAAGTTAAACATCATACATATGGTGTTCAACCCAACAGGTTATACACCAAACACACCAGACTCCGGTTCTTAGCATTCTGTTCCAAACAATGGAAGCTGTCAGCTAGATCCTGGGCCACTACCAACCATTGAGTGACATCACTGATGGTCGGATGTTATGCAACATTATATACTTATACAAATACATCATGGCATATATATAACTACAGTCACATAAATAATCTCACAATTGCATCCCAAAACCCTGACCTTGACCAGGTGGCAAAGGCACATCTCTGTGAAGGCTGTGTGCATCCCTAGCCCCACATAGCAGTTTATTTAGCCAGTCACTTTTCCAAATGGAAAATATTCTGGCATGTGGGAAGCTCGATTGCACCCATCCCTCCCCTCTGCCACTATCAATACATTTTTTTAGCTGAAGGTGCCTCTGAGTGGAAAAGGTCTCACTCAAAAATATTCTGCACCCTTGTAATGCCACCCAGTCAGTGAACCTGCCATCATGCATGCCTACCGATGACTACTGACATGACTTCAGGGCATCGTTAGCTCAGTGGTTAAGCTGAGCGTCTGGAGAGCCAGAGGTACGGGGTTCAATTTCCCGCGGCATCCAACCTTCCTGCCAGGGTGAGAGGCAGGCGACACCATATGGCCTGAGCTGCTGAGTTTGTCATAAAGTCACAACCACCACCACTGCATGCCTACTGAGTCTGTGTTCATGCCCTACATTGCTTCAGATGATTAGGAATCAAAAGTATTTTATAGTAAGCATAGATGGTGCCAGCTCATTGCTGATGGTGCATCCAATGCTGTCTTCAATGCCTAGAAAATAGAGTATTTGGCTAATACATTGACATGTTGGAAAACACAATCATAATTATATACTGCAACATTGCATTTTTTTAAAAACATGAATACAGTCATAATTCAAATAAATGCAGGTATATTCTTCATTGGTTTCCTTGAATGAACAATGCATCCAGACTAGAGGTATGAAGGACATATTACTGTGATGAACACAGTTTGGTGGTAACCTACTTAAATAATTATATTACAATATTACTAGTTTACAAATACATGCATCCCACTGCAAAACTAACAAGAAAAGAATGTCATTACAGATGGCTATGCCAATTGCAACTTCATTATGACACATGTCTACCACTACGCAGCACAACAAATGCATGTATCGCAGTGTGTGAGAAAACATAGTTGAGACCAAGGTAGTATATGGAGGTAAAATCATAAGCATTTATGCATCCTTCTGTGCAGGTTGCCTTATGACAAGCACGATATGTCACCCGCTCGCTCCGTCATTACACATGGATATGGGCCACTTTCTGAACACCGAATTGACATCCCTCCATGCAGGGTATTGGTTAGGTTTCTATTTTTAATTTATATTATTTTCAGAAAATAAATTCCTTCACACTTGTCCAATTTTATTTTTGGAGTATTTTTCCTCCAAAGGTAGGCTAGGCTAGGTCATGCTAGGTTATGCTGGATTTTTTTTTAAAACATGTCTTTTTATGCTATGATACCTATCTCAGCCTCTTTTTGGCATTATTTTGCTCACAACATGAAAAAGTAAGCATTTGCACAGAAAACAAGTGGTCTGGTCCCATCATCTTAATCACCTTCAGAAACATGGCATTCTGAAGAAAAATGTATTAAAAAACCACCTTTTAAGACAAATTTCCCAGTGATGCCCTGAACAGAACATCATTAAGCTAACATCAGCTAATCCTTTCACGATTTTAAACATCACAAACAAGAATGACTCCGTAGTCTTTAATCACTTATACCTGATTAATTGCAGATATAATGCGATAAGCCACTCCATATTCATGATCGTAAACAATCATTAATTTCCAAAAGCGTGTCAACACCTTGGTCCGGTTCAAAAGTCCCGACTCGATGATCGCTTACGATCTTACCTTCTTCACTCACATTTTTTACTTTGCTTCCAGGCAATATTGAACCTCCCTAACAGGCATGAAAACGCCAGCCACCCCATCCCCTAAAACCGCAACAGTTCAAACACGTTCAACTAGTTGTTTCACCACCTTACACTGTATCTATTGGAAAGTCCTGCCATCTGTTGATACAGAGAAAAGCTTCCGTTACTGCCTTGAGCATACTTTCAATAAAGGCGGCAATTATTCCGCCTTGTTGAGAGCACGCCAACTATTGTTGAACTTCTTGATATTTGGATCTTGGACGTTGCGGTTTTGGACCTTCGGTCTTTGGACTTTTACGATCCTTGGATGTTCGGTTTTTGGACTTTATTTACTTTGGACCTTCGGTGTTTGGACGTTATGATTCCTGGACTTTGCGTTCTTGGACTTTTTGTAATTGGACTTTTCGTCTTTGGATGTTAGTTTTTTGGATGTTTCGATACGGACCCCTTGTGATGTCTTCGCTGCGCCACAGATGAATTTTAGCCAGGTTTTAAAACGTATTTGGAATTTTTACGTGACGTACTTGTGTATACCAAAATCCTGGTAGATTCTACTAGAAATATCGCACATTCTGTTCGCGTCACTAGGGCTGGAACTAGAAAACCTACTAAATTTCATTGTAACCTTTAGTACCGAGGAAAAACGTTCTCAGTGGCCAAAATATTTAGAGATGATTGAAACATTTGGCATAATGCTAATGCATAATTTCATTCATGTTCTTGAATATGCTAGTCTTTTAATCCCCTTTTACTATTCACAGCTTCACCTTCGCATGACGTCATTGGGATTGCCCAGCTGGTTCAAGTTACATGATTTGTGATTGGGTGAATCTGTGCTAGTTTTCAGATTCTGGCCAATAGAACGTCTTCTTTGAACAGAACCTCACACCAAAATATTGAGTGTCACAAGACATGCGCGTTGTCTTCCCCGGCCATATTCGGGTTGTCTTGTTCTGTGGTTTGTCGGGTTAAGTTTCATATTACAAAGTCAAAATACTGATAAATTATGTCCGCGGAAGAGCGACCAATCTACGGGCCATTTTTCGGTGTAATGGGTGCAGCGTCAGCCATGGTTTTCAGCGGTGAGTGTTGGAAAAAGCGTTTTGCCAGTTATACAGTCAAAGTGTTCAGACTTAAGAGCCATAAGGGCCGTTCCAAGTTAAGTTTGTAAAGGGAACATACCATAAGCCCGACAAAAGCACGTCACACCCAAAAATACCACATCCAAAATTTCTAAAGAAACTCAATTGTCATCCCACACACCCATCAATACCTTCTATCTTACCAATCCAGCCCTGTTAACTCATCGCCGGCCGTAACGATCGCACGATGGGTCCGTACTACCAACCGTAACGACAGCATGCACAGTACAAGCGCATGTAGCGAGAGTGAGTATGAACGGTCTCTACCTACCGTTTGGCAGCGGAACGTGCATACTTTCTGTACTTACGGGCAGTGCCGGCTGGGGTGGAGTGGAGGCTGATTGTGACCTCATTTGACCCTGAAGACATTGACCTGGGGTCATGAAATGTATACTGCAGTGAGTTCACTACAGCTGTAATTCCTCCAAATTTTGTGCTTCTAGTTTTAGATCTTAGGTGGCCGAACCCCCCGGTGAACGTTATGTGAGATGCATGTTGACCGGGGATCTTTTGCACTTCCTACAGAGGCGTTGCTTGCACTCAAAATGTAATGGAATGTGGTGCATACAGAACCGGGCTGCTGAAATATACAACTTGAACTGGATATGGATGCAATGTTTCATGGGGTCACAAGCCCTTGCTGTGAGGTAGGTGTATGACTACTTTGGTTCAAATATACCAAAAGTTGAAGGCCTGCAAGAAGTGAGAGGTCTTATGTGCAGCATGAAGCTGTCATGGAACCATCTCAGTGGCTCCAGTTCATCAGAATCCCTTTCAGTTGTGTCTGGGACGGTGGCAGATACAATGGGCACTGGGGGCATGTGTCCCCAGCAGAGTGGGAAACTTACTTTCCGAGTTGGGAGTCGGAGTGCAAACCGATATCTTCAGGAGTACATTTTCATAAGACATTATGTGTTATGCATGGAATCTGTTTACCAGTAACCAAACAGAAAAACCTAACTCAGACCTACATAATATGCATAAGTAATATCATTCTCATTTTTGGTCAGATGAAATATCAAAACATAGGAACAAGGAAGTAACAATGGATGGCACCGCCCGGCAGTGACTCGTAATAATCAGCACTGTTTTGTTTCTCGTAACTCACAGGAGCAATGCGCTTTCCTTTCACTTTTGGCTCAGTACAAGGCTAGCCATATGAAAAAAAAAAAAAAATACTTCACACTTCACCCTCAGCTCAGAGCGCATACCTACCAACGCAGCCAATTTCCCACGTAATACGAACGCAACTCCGCTATCGCACACGCCACAGTTGGATGTGATCAAAGCAAAGGATCAGTCAAGGTCTTGTGTGGACACTGTTAACCATGTGTTCAAAGTTGCTAATGGTTATGACGTCATATAAAAATTACCTGACATTGATTAGTTGACGGACAGATTTCGTACCAGAAAATGATAACGCAGCCAATTCTGATCGGTGGCCTCCGGAGAACGTGTCTTAAAACCGTCAAACTTTCCCACTATAGGGTGGCAGAAACACAGCTTTTCCGAGACGCGGCTCCAAAGCCGGAGAACAGTGTACTCAGTGCGCATGCACATCTTTTTGCAAGTTGTAGTCGGTGCGTTGCTGTCGGCAATTGAGGTTGAGATTTGAGGAAATTGAGGTTCAGCAGTCAGTGGTTGAGATTGATGGAGTGTGTGAGGATGTGGTCCGGCTGCTGACTGCTACAAAAAAGTGGTTAGTTTGAGTGGTGACCGTAAGTGTAATAACCGGCATTTTTTGGGTGTATTTCTGTGTTTGTTTTTATTCATATCTTTGTTCCCACATTTGTGTCGGAGTACATGTGAAGCCCATCCTATCCAGTATGAACCCGGAGTGCATAAATGTTTTCAGAGATAAAATCTCTTAAGAAGTGCCTTAATTCCCACCCTGGTCCCCAGTGTCCCCTCAGATTTTCAGCCAGAATTGCACATTGAAAGAAGTCTGACCTTAAGTGTGTCTGAATGCCCCCTCAAATTTTTCAGCTAGAAGCACCCTTCCAGAAACAAAGTTCCATGATGACAATTCCAAATGGTCAAATTGGACATTCATTGCATGAGTAGGCTTTAATTGAGAATTTCTGGTAAATTTTTGATGAAAGGTAGTTTTGGAATTTTGGGAATACTTTTTCAGAATATGATGTTTATGAACATGACTAAGAAGATGCGACCACTCATTTTCGGTGCCGATTCTTACTTTTCAATTTGGAAGATGACGTCACATTGGTATGGTGTAATGAAGTCATAGGTATGGCACTGAGGCTTTGACTGACTAATGCTACAAATGGTTCACATACCTTAATGAGATGGTCAAAGTAGCTTAACACAAACTAACCTAATCCAACCTAGCCTAACCTAACCTGCTTACCTCTTGGTTTATCATAGCTATAATTTATATAATGTGGCATGAGGTTAGGTTGACTGGCTAATGCTACAAATGGTTGGCATATCTTAACGAGATGGTCACAGTAGCTTAATCTAACCTAACCTAACCCAACCTAACCCAACCTAACCTGCTTACCTCTTGGTTTATCATAGCTATAATTTATATAATGCACCATGAGGTTAGGTGACTTGTATCATAAATGCAACATCTTAGCAATTAATGATGTGTTTTGTATCTTAAATGTGTCAGATTTGTGACACGTTTTGGTATCATGCTCATCTTGGAAGTAGTTACGTTACATTTGAACCCAAATATTTTATAGTGTTGGAATAATTTGATGACTTGTGATACTGAGGCATTTATCATCAATTCAACCAGCATGTTCCCTCTAAGTTAACTGTGGATTTCAGCAGAACTAGAATTCAGTTAGGGTGTTCATGTCTGTAAATTTTCAGCTTAAGGTAATTTATGATTTCTGGAATTTGTTTTATTAATGCATTGTTCATGAATGTGCTGAACATGATGTGACCACTCATTTCCTCTGCAAATTTTGCCTACAAATTTCCCCTCACTTAGCTCATCTTAGTTGTTGCTCATGGAAGAAGATCTGCTCAGTCCAAATACATGATTTACTTAATGTGCATTCCAGAGATCAAGATTGCAATGCTAAAGATGCATTCCATTATTGGAAAACCTCTTTCCATTTTTGGACACCAACTTTCAAAAAATTGGAAGTGGGTCAGATTGGTGGTGTGATATTTTGCCTCATATCAATGATCAATCAATCAATGAGACAATGATATCACATTGATATATGGTGTTTCTAAGGTAAAGCACCATGTGACAGAAACAGAGACTCATCATAACTAGTAGACTATCCAATTTTTTTCCCAGCCACAATATTAATTTTAAAAAAATGTAATTTATTTTTATAAATTTAATCAGAGTTCTTGCTGGGGTGGCTTTCTGAATCAGGGTCCTATTGCTAATCAGAGCTTGTTGCGTGAACTCTAGCCTACCACCCGATCCATGAAATTCCAGTTCAACAGCAGAATTTTGACCGAAAGTTCAACGTGCCATCAATGCACCGACACGGCCGCCCGGTAACTTACCCCAGCCTTGTCAGGCCAGCTGCCAGAAGTGTGCTGACTGCCACCCCTGTTAACCCAGGCTTACCGACACGACTAGATGTTGGTACGTCTCGACGTCCAGAGTGGCACCAACTCAGTGATAAATTATTCGTGAAAAAGGGTGGAATATACCACTTTTTGAACACTCAATCGACATCCTTCTCCATGAAGTATCGACATCCTGCTCCTTGATGCGTGCTTATGAAGTCTTCACGTCTCCTTTCTAACAGTATCTCGTTTATAAGTATCATGTTAATGCTCTCAATAAGGAATGGTGATACACGAACATTTCGCAACACAATTTCAGGTAAAGGGATTACTATGTGATGTGGCGTATAGTACCAGTTTATAGCATAGGTATTATTCTCCCTATCCCAAATATAGCTCTTCCTAAATTATGAATCTCAAAGCAAATGATAAATGTAGTCATAAGTACCTACACCATGGCTCAAATTTGAGTATGAAAGATATCAAAAACATTTTAAAGGACACTAATTTCATTGCAAATTTCGACATCCTACTATGCGCGTTTCGACATCTCACACCTAACGAAAAACCATTATTTTAACCCTGCACCAACTTGGTCCAAATTCAAGGATGCACCAACTAAATTTAGGGAATGTTGGGATATTCTGGACATGAGCTCCAGAGGGGACATGTAAGCCATTCTTGTATGTCGTGGTCTAATGCGATGGGCGACCTTGACCGGCCGCCACACAGCTCGCTTGTATTGTGGGTCAGCAGGCCGGTCGAATGGTAGCATGTAATACATGATTGTCCAGCCTATGTTGTCCAAAGACAGCATCCAGTAATGCCCAGGATGTCTGACACCAGCTCTGTCCTATGTTTGATCACCAATCGTGGAATTCATTTTTGGTCGAGTGGACTCCATCGAGTCTTGACGTCAGAACTAACGATGACGTTGAAACAAGGGACAATCTTATGAATATGAAATGGTGTCGAATTGTGGAGAAAAAAAACAGAATCGTTGCTAGTTAAACGGGTCTTCTGCAGACAATCTCACATGCAAACCGATATAAAGCTGGTATACAGCAAGTACTTTAATGACCACTGTCACCTGCCGTGATGATACTCGTGACGTTTCGAAACGCAGGCATTGCGGATTACATTGTGTGATCCCAGCCGCTGACCGGTCTGTCACTGTTTCAGGATCTGGCCAACCTACCAGTCCACACGATATCCACTCGACTCCCAGAAAGCTGGTGAATCCTGAAACCTGGACCTCATCATGTTCCTCGTCTTCAACTGTTGAATATGGAACAGTGCCAAGATCCTTGTGTTTTCTGGTGATGTGTGTACTTGTTATTTGTGTGAGCTTTGGTTGGTTATTTACGCTCAGGGCGCATCGACTGCGTTGGTCATACAGCAATTCTTGTGAGCTTTCCAAACAAGTGAAAAACAGTATAGCAGGCTATTGCAAAGATAAGCACAATGATAAACGACTTCGGTGGTGACGTAGTCGGTTAATGTGCTTATTTTGAATGTGGCATGCGCTTCATTCGCGTCTGACCCCGGGACAGACTCCTTGGCTGGCTCCTACCCAGGAGATGGCGGTAACTTGGGAGTGTTCGTCGTGCCACTGGATTAACGCTGACCGACCAACGCCCGGAGCATCGGCATGACCTGCCTTCGAGCAGATGCCTCTGTCCGGTGGCACGCCCCGAGGTCACGGTCTCTTGGCCTCGTGTCACCGCAGCGGTCCTCCGCTCACTGAGCCCGATACATTGGGATAGCTCCGCCGTGTGCACAGTGTGCCACGGCGGTGAATCTGAGAGCAGGCGCGTGAACAAGACTGTCGCACAAGGTGGCACACAGGAAAACGGTACATGGGGTGTGTGTGTGTATGTGCTCTACAAAATGCCCCGAGTAGGGGACACAAAGGCGCAATGTTGTGACCTGTTCCATGTCAGATAGTATACCCATTGACTCCTCATTTTCGTATCAGTCGTGTTTCCTTTTATGTGTGAATTGTTTCCATAGCAGCACTGTCAATGGCGATTGTTCACTTCAGGACGAGGAGCGATCGGCATCATCTATGATGTGATGCCTACCTATTATAGCAACTGTATCATGGACCTATTGTAATAAAATACCGACACTTATATCAACTTATTTATGTTGACAAAAATGTCGATCACTATCCAGCGTGAGTACCCAAGCATTTGTGTGTGACTACGTGACTACAAGTTTAGTTTGTGTCTGATTTTACGTCAGCCCCATCTGATTCATTTGGAAATAATTAGTGTTACCGATGGGCGATGGCTGTAGGTTGGACTGATCATCGGGACTTCCCCGAGGCCCATGGCTTATTTCGTTGTTTCATTGCTTCGGTCACCAAGTTATTGAACATCCCTGGACTTCGGGTTTTATTGTCTGTACATTTCGATGATTTCCACCTGCGCCAGACACCTTCGGACCTCTGGCGTGGCCCGAAGGTTCTCACCACGGGCCCGTACGTAATCGTCTACGGGACGCCATGGCAGAGATGGAAATGTCAGAATGGTTTATGTGACCGTCGAGGCTGTTGACTGGTCCCTAAGAGCGTCTACGAGCCATTGAGCCCTTTCGAACGTCGACTGCCTTATACGAGCGTCTACTGGTGCTTACGAGCGTCTTCGGGCCTTTGCGAAGTCTTGGAGTGCACGGACCCTTACAGACGTCTACGGATTCTTGCGAACGTGATAATGTGTCACATTGAGTAGTTTTGATCAGTTTCGGTTTTACAGCTTGATATGATTGACTTGATATGATTATGGGCGCTGCATGACCTCTGCAGTCGATGCGCCTCAAAACCCCAATAACCAACCAATGGCCCTTACGAACTTCTGCGGATCCTTATGAATGCTTACGGGCCCTCACAAACGTTTATTTACCACTTACGGAATACTGAATCGACATTTTATCCAATTAAATTTTGATATCCTGCATCCACATGCATGGTTAGGCGGTCTGCATTCCTGGTTCTTGGTCTGTAGCAGTGCCATGCTTACAAGTTGAGGAGGGGGATTCAACGATCGAGGTCCTCAATGAAGATTTAAAAAGAAACTATGTTTCTAAGTAAAAAAGCCGCCCTTTTCGAAATAAAGCGATGAAATCAGGGATTTTATAATTGGTGCCGGTAGTCCGAGCTCCCTTCACAAAATCCGTCCCCGCCTTCCACACTTCCTGACCAGAAGGCACGGTTTTATTCACAAAGCGTGAAGCCACGCTTGAGGAAAAAGACACTGAGGCACCAGGGGAAACTTCTCTGTACCGGGCTGGTGCCACTTGGAACAAGATTCCCTCCTACTTTACTGTACTCGTTTCGACAGATGCGTTCGGAGCGACCGCGTCGGAATTGTTTCACCACCAGACAGACCGGTGGTGTGGTGTGCCGCTTACCTGTGCTGGATGCCTGTGGATACTCATGCGGATCGTGATTTCAAATACACCTAATATGATGTGCTGCAATATGATGTGCTCCCGGTCATTTTGATTGTGGAAAGAACGACAAAACTAAGGTGTATTATACCAGGAACATAGCGCATAAGGCCTAAGATGTATTGTAACCAAAATCCTCAATTCTTCCACCATAGGTCATTGTCAAGTGGCAAAATAGCAAGATTCTTAACTAACAAAATAACGACAAATTGTGCCGAGCTGTTTCGGTACCAGTGCCTATCCACTGGGGACGGAAAATCACTGGTGACCTTATTATGTGTATGACTGAACACATGTACAGCACATCAGCATATGACCAGGACATGACTAAACACAACTCGCACATGGCTACCGGCATATTTAACAATGCTGAGACATGGTTAACACATGACTCGATTTACGTATAGAACCATTGATTGGATAAAAACCTTGACATTACATGTGCATGCGCCTGCATGTTGCTTGAATACACATGCCTAATACGTGACTAAGTAAACGAAAATACGTCATTGTCAAGAGCAAATATTGGCTACACAGCATCAACAACATGAGGAAACAGGATTATTGGAAATATATCATCTTGACGAAGCATGCTCATGCAAAGAGAACCGGCAGAGGAGACAAGCAATGCATGCTGCACACCTGCAAAACAAACCAGGAGGCTAACTGTGTTGACGGTTGGCTGATAGCATTTTCCCTGCCTGTGTTCAGAGCAATACATCTTTGGGTTTATTTGCTCTGTGTTCAGAGGAAAATAATAGGTACTTGTAGCACTAACTGCAAAGAAGGATCAGCCCCAAAGAACATATATCTGCCCCTCCTTGGGCTCTTGGCTATGCTATTGACTGTTTATGTGGGCGTGTACAGACATCAAATGGTGCTTTGGATCATTGAGAATGGTGTTGCTATATGACCTGTGCAGTCGATGCGCCCCTAAACCACAATAACAATGGTGCATGGCCATCCCATGCACACTGCTACTGATGTACAATTTTCAGGATTTTGTATCCAGCGATATGGAACCATGGCATGAGCTTTACGTGCCTGCAAAAATTCGTTCCTGGAGGCGTCCATGGACTACCTCCGGAGGCACCCTTGCCACCACAAATTAGTTGTTTTCCTTGTCGATACTGTTGAATGAGTCTGCTCACTTCGAAATATCTATCAGATGCATGAAACACATTATATGGATATTGGAGCCATGGCATGGACTCCTCATGCCGCCGAAAATCACCCTGGAGCCACCCCTGGGCGAGCCAAAATGTAAATTGCAAACTGCAAAGAATAGGTAATCAAGATCCGAAGATTTCATAAGCTTTCCTCCAGCAATGTGGAGCTATGGCGTGCACACCTCATGCCTCCCAAATTAAATCTCTGGATGTGCCTAAAGACATTCTGTGTTGTGAAAGTCATCAAATGAAGTTAACATCACAGCTAACAAAGGCAAGAAAGACTCAACAACCTACCTACCCACATTGGTTGGAGGACAGCAGGGGATTCTATTGGATACCTGGGCATACCTAAAATTCAAAACATGCCTCCCAAAATCCTTGACTGAAGCTGCTCCTGGGCCACCCAAATTTTTAAAAGAAATGGCGAAATGTGTGCAATGAATATTTGGTATAAGACAGTTCAACAACCTATCTCTAGTGGCGAGAAGACAGCATTATTTAAAAAAAATGCATGGGGGGCGATTCGCCCTTCGTCAACAGGAACAGGAATAGGGTTAAGGATGCCCCTAACTTACAAAATAAGTGTTTCACGAAAGCAAACCGGGTATCGTCGGAATGGCCTTGACAATTTGGGCACAGAACTTACGTTTTAGTTGCAAATACTTTCGAAAATCAAAATGATGTTTCTGATACAAATGTATGTTTTACAGACATTTGCTGTCGGCATATTAAGGTAATGTAGGTCGCGCAATGTAATTTTGATGCTATTTATGACGTAACAACGCGAAATAAACTGTGTAAACAGCAGTGTCCAAATAGGTTTAGCCCACCCAGGGCACTTATCTTCACCTGACCTCGGGTCACTTGACGAAGGTCAAACAAATGGGATCAGGAACTTCTCCTGATGCTTCTGCATGCATACCAAGGCAAAAATGAGGTTAGAAGAATATGCATATCACGAAAATGAGAATTTTCCACAAAATGAGCTAAAATTGGCTGTGACCTCAGGCGACTGAACTGGGGATAAACAAGAATCTGAGAGATACATTTTGTAGACACTGCCCAATGACACTCATGTAGCAGGTTTCATTTGAAAAGATCATTTGCATCGGTCATCGATCCTAAAACATGTTTGGAGGTGGTCCTCTGACCTGAGCTAGGTCAGTGACATATCATTACTTAGGATTGCAATTTTGTCGTCAGACGCACAAGGATTAAAGCAATCCAAGGCAAGTCTTTATTTAATATGAGCAAAAAAAATGACCTTTTTGCTATTCATCGTTATGTTAAATGTAACCCAGGCCGCAGTCATGTTCCCAGTACGCATTAGCATCGTCACTTACATACGGTTCATTGTGTCTTCGCGTGACTGACTGGATCTGCTGAAAGACCGTTTTTAATGTAGCCGTCATTGCTCCGGTACTGGTGCTCAGTTGGACTTGATTGCTTGCGAACTGACACCATCTGACCCTCCACAGCCATGGGTGCCGCCTACGGCACGGCCAGGTCTGGCACCGGTACCGCCCGCCACGAGCTGACACCATCTGACCCTCCACAGCCATGGGTGCCGCCTACGGCACGGCCAAGTCGGGCACCGGTATCGCAGCCATGTCGGTGATGCGGCCCGAGCTCATCATGAAGTCCATCATCCCGGTGGTGATGGCCGGCATCCTGGCCATCTACGGCCTGGTGGTGGCCGTCCTCATCGCCGGCGGCATCAGCAGGCCGGCCACCTACGAGCTGTTCTCGTGAGTGCGACCGCGCGTGACGCTGTGACGCTCTCCGCATGCTTGATGTCGCCTGATGAGCGGCCACTTCTTGTAGTCTAACGCCGAGTCACTCCCTTCTCCCTTAAAATTCAAACAAGAACATCATCCGTGGTGCGAATTTGAAACGTTAACAATTATGTCATGTGGTGGACTTGGACATGGGATAATCGTATCGTCAACGTGTCCTGCAAAAATATCCTGAACTGAACATTATCATCCAATGGGTTTTTGAAGGGTTGGAAATTCTAATTCGGAAGGGGCTTGTGTATTTTAACAAGGCCAACACATTTCGGATGGACCACGGTATTGCGTCTTTTGTAGAGACGCCTACTGTGGAGGCAATCGGGATGCTTCGCGGGCCAGCCTCCCCGATAGCTCAGTTGATTAGAGCTCGGATATGCATGGCCGGCCGGCGGTCCCGCCCCTGTCGTGACGAGACAGGATTCGAGTCGCTTCACTCGCTCATATAGCCTCCGGCTGGAAGAGTTAGCTAGCAACTGGCCCGATAAGGCCGTGTCTGTGCATTGGTGGCACTTGAAGCTCTCGGTCAATATTCTACCGTTGAACTGAGATTGTCAGATCCGATGGTGGGGCCAAGGTTCACGCAACATGTTCTCCTTTGTATAGGACCTCGATCCACAAAGGCGCAAGCATTCGGACAATTTTTAAGAAGCTTTAGACGAATGCTTTAGACTTGGCTGTAAAAGAGGGTAGCCTGAAGACCGGCTGATCTAGTTGGTAATGTAGTGTAGAGGAAAAAGTTGGTGTCCTTTTGGTGTTTAAGTTTAAGATAGAGCTTCGGACTAAAATAGTGAGCTTAAATTACCACTAGGTATATTTTCAATATACTAGTGTAATTGCAAAGGTATCTAGGCTTTTTTTTATTTTAGTTTGGTTTAGTTGGAGTTTGTAGCTGGTGAGAGTCGGGATAACTTTATTGAAATTTAAAAAAAAAAAATGCAAGGCGACTGTGGGAAGTGTAAGTGTATGGTAGTCATTGGGGACTTGAGTAAGAAAGTAGATATGTTAGCAAGGGAGGTGGAGCGTCTGAAGTGTTTGGTGGCAGGGCCCACCATAGGAAATGTCAGCCAGGCAAGCCAGGTGCAGGAGTCTAGGAGTGATAGGGGTGGAGATAGTATAGACCATGACAGTAGAGAGTGGAAAGTAGCTAGACGCCAGAGTACGAGACTAGCTTTAAGGAAAATTGACAAAGGCATTGAAACTAATAATATATTTGAGGTACTGCAAGAGAGAGATAGTAATGCTGCTAAGGAGGAAGGGAGGAACGACCAGGCAGCTGATGGTAGAGAGGGGGAAGTTTTAGTTATAGGGGACTCAAGAGTGAGGTACATGGACCGTACTTTTTGTAGCAGGAACCCCAACAAACGGACTCGTGTTTGCTACCCAGGGGCCCAGGTAAAGGATGTTGGTGATAGGATAGAAGGAGTGATGAAGGGTAGTGGAGAGAGCACAACAGTAATTGTGCAGGATGGTGTAAATGATGTAGGAAAAGCAAAAACAAAGGAAACAATGCAAGAGTATAGGGCTTTGATAGGTAGGTTAGCTGTGAGTAGGAAACGAGGAATGGTAACATCCATCCTCCCTATGGTTAACGCAAGCATAGAGTGGTACTCGAGGGCCATTGGGCTGAATACCAGGGTGGCCAAGATCTGTAAGGAACTTGGGGTGGGGTTCTTGGATTTGTGGGGGGATTTCTGGGGGAGGATTGAAATGTTTGCATTAGATGGGTTACATTTGAGCAAGAGAGGAGTTGAATTGCTCAGCAATAGGTATGAGGAGGCTCTCATTAGGAAACAGGGAAACTAGGCAGGTCATGGGGGGATGTAGCTGATAGAGAGAGAGGTCTTGCAAACACCTCACAGTCAGCAAATAGGGGTAGCAGTAGATCAAGGGGGCAGAGTGGTAGCTCATACAGATATGATAGAGCTACTCAACATGAAAAAGCCAAAGAGGGTTATGGAACTTTTGTTAAGTGTATGATGCTTAATGCTCAGAGCATTCGATCCAAATTTGATGAGTTCAAGTGTTATGTTGCTGAGGAGAAACCAGATTTTGTTTGCATTACTGAGGCATGGGTCAGTGAGGGATATTTTGGGGATAACTTGCAGGACTATGAGATCCAGGGATACAATATGTTTTCATGCAATAGGGGTCCAGCAGTGAAAGGGGGTGGTGTAATGCTCTATGTGAATAGCTTATACAGTTCTCAGAAAGTAGCAGATGGGGTAAAAAATGTGTCTGTGGAGTCCATTTGGCTTGATGTTGCTGTGGGAAGAGGCAACAGCAATAAACTGAGGATTGGAGCTTTGTATCGATCAGGAACCTTGCCACATTCTCAGCAACTGGAGCTCGATAGGGTGATTTGTGAGGAAATCAGTAGAAACTTCCAGAGGAAATGCCTTATTCTTGGTGACTTTAATCTAAAAGGATATGAACATGTTGGTGTTGGCTCCCCATCATGTAAACTGTTTAGGAAATGCCTTGAAGAGGACTTGTTCTTACACCAGTTTGTAATGGAACCAACCAGGCAGGGCTCATTCTTGGACATTGTCTTCTCAGATTTAAGTGATTTAGTTCAAGACTTGACTGTAGGAGAAACTCTGGGAAGAAGTGACCATAACATAGTGAGATTTAAGGTACAAATAGCAGGGACAATCAAGGATAACTTGGCAAAGATTCCAAATTTGAACAGGGCAGACTTTGACTGCATGAGAGAGGCTTTAAGTGCCATTAAATGGGAAGAATAATTTTTTTATTTAAATACCTGTGAAATGTGGGAAAAGTTCAAATCTTACTTGAGGGAAATTCAGATTAGACATGTCCCCCAAAAGCAAAGGCGCAAAAGAAGTGTTGGAAAGCCAGCATGGCTTACACCAGATTTGAGGAGATCAATTAAGGCTAAGAAAGATGCATTTAGAGTATTTAAGGAAGCTTCAAATGTCGTAAATCTAAGGTCGTATCAAAAAGCTAGAGATGCTGTGAAGCAGAAAACCAGAGCAGCAAGGCGGGCAAAAGAATTGGATTTGGCTAGGAACTGTAATGGGGACAGTAAAAAGTTCTTTAGTTTCTACAAGCTAAGTAAAGTTGCAAGCACAATTGGTCCACTGGAAGTAAATGGGACTATATTGAGTGAGGATGGTGAGATGGTTGAGGAGCTGAGCAAGCAGTTTAAATCAGTGTTTACAGTGGAGGATGTGACAAATTTGCCAACCGTGAACCACAGTTCAGTGACAGGTGATCAGATACACAATGTTGATTTCATTGATAGTGATGTTGTTTTCAATTATATCAGAAAAATAAAGCCAAACAAGGCAGCAGGACCTGATGGAATTTATGCTAGGGTATTGCGGGAAGCTGAAAAGGAACTGGCAATTCCACTTAGTATAATATTTTGTAGATCAGTTTCACAAAATGAAATTCCAACAGATTGGAAAAGGGCAAATGTAGTTCCTATTTTCAAGAAAGGAGAAAGAGGGAAAGTTGAAAATTATAGGCCAGTAAGCCTCACATCCCTAGTCTGCAAGGCACTCGAATCAATTATCAAAGATAGAATAGTTAGTTTTCTGGAAGGAGACAGATTGATTCAAGATTCTCAACATGGGTTTAGAAAAGGGACATCGTGTCTCACAAATCTCTTGGACTTTTTAAATTTTGCTACAGAACAATTTGATCAGGGAAATCAGGTTGATGTAGCATATCTTGACTTTAGTAAGGCCTTTGACAAGGTACCCCATAAACGGTTAATGATGCAGCTTCAGGTCCATGGCATTGCAGGTAGCATCCTAAAATGGATTGAGTTGTGGCTTTCAGATAGACAGCAGAGTGATGCTTAATGGTACAAAGTCATCATGGCAAAATGTTCTTAGTGGAGTCCCTCAGGGGTCGGTACTGGGGCCACTGTTGTTCATTATATTTGTGAATAGCATTGAATGTGGCCTGAGCAGTAAGGTTTTGAAATTTGCGGATGATTTGAAGATCTTTAGGGCAATAACAGGGCACAATGAGCAGGTTTTGCTGCAGAACGACTTAGACGAGCTTGTGAAGTGGTCCGAAAAATGGCAAATGAAGTTTAATTTTGATAAGTGCAAAGTCATGCATGTAGGTAGGCAGCATATGAAGGCGCCATACTTGATGGATGGCCAAGTACTATCTGTGACTCAGCAGGAGAAGGACTTAGGTGTTATTTTGAACACAAAATTGGGGGCATCAGAACAGACCAAAGAAGCCAGGAAGAAGGCACTAAGAATGCTTGGGGCGATACAGAGGAATGTGTCATACAAAAGTGAGGAGGTCATCAGGAAGCTTTACTGTGCATATGTCAGGCCACATTTGGAATACTGTGTCCAAGCTTGGTCCCCTAGTTATGAGAAAGAATTGTTGGTTTTTAGAGAGAGTACAAAAGAGGGCAACAAAAATCGTTAATGGTATAGGCAACCTGGCATATGAGGAAAGATTTAAGAAATTGAATATGTTTTCACTTAGATATAGAAGGCTGAGAGGAGATCTCATCGAGGTTTTTAAATTTGTTCATGGTCAGGAGCAGGGATATCTAAGGGAAATGTTTGAATTTAACAGAAATGATGCAATTAGAGGTCATCAATTCAAAATTAAAGTTAATCACAGCAGGACAAGGTTAAGACAGTCTTTCTTCACCAACAGGGTAGTAGAACACTGGAACCAGCTTCCAGGAACAATTGTCAGTAGCAACACACTGAACATCTTTAAAAACGGCATAGACAATCATTATAAGAATAGGGGGCTTGTTTTTCTGTGTTCCAGGGAGAATTGATTGACAGATTTGGTGTGCAAGTGGTTCAGTGTGCCAAGTGCAACCAAGAAGGGCCCTTGTGGCTCATAGTTGCACTGATCTTTTATGTCTTTATGTCTAATGACAAAATATGGTGGTGAACACGGGCGGAGTTCGTAGTATTGCAGATACCGCAGCTGTAAGACCAATCTTTGCCACATATATATATATATATTGTTTAACTAAGCATACAACACCAACGTTTTGGCTTGGCAACATCAGCTTAGCGTTCAAGGTCACAATTATTTCGTCGGCACGGGGTGCCGGCCGATCTCGACCTTATTTAAACCTGGAGGCATTGATCAAGGGTCATCAAATATATACTGCAGAGTTCGCTACAGCCGTAATCTCTCCTCCAGATGTTGTGCTTCTAGCTTTAGTGGCTTCCGATAGCTTAGTGGAGGAATCCACCCCCCCCCCCCACTCCTCCGATTCGGGTTATGTGAGAGGCCTTCCAGTGTGTGTGCTAGCATGAATATATTAAAATGCAAGAAGGTATGCGCTGTTGTCAATTTCCACAGTACCTGCAGTCCCCAACATGAGCAACGCATTTATATGCAGAACATGATAACAAATGGATCCTTTTTAAGTTTCCTTGCTTCATCCTGGAATGAATAACAGACATGTGGTAGTCTTAGAACATATATAGTCGTGCATTGGACAGTTTGCTTTTGGGGCGCTTTGATGTCTTTATTGTACCCAATTAACACCATTTGAAGTGAAATGACGCGGTGTTTCAGCTGGTCACAGAAAATATCGTACACGCCAACGGCTCATTTGGGAGATGTCAGAGGGTGAGGGGAGATTGGGAGGGCGAATGCGCGAAGGCAGCAGTGACACGATGCGACCAGTTTGTGTGTGTGTGTGTATGTATGTTACAGTGATAAATTATCCATGAAATAGGGTGGAATATACCACTTTCTGAGCACTGAATACTGAACATCCTTCCCAAGGAAGCATTGACATGGTGCTTCTTGATGGGTATTTATGAAGTCTCTATTGCTCGCTCTGAACAGTGTCTCATGCATAAGTATCATGCTTATTATCACCATTGTGTATTATGGTATGCAAACATCTTGTAGCACAAGTCTAGGTAGAGGGATTATCTATGATGTAGTTCGTTATTCCATACGATTTGCTCATAGTATGGTAATGTTATCATCTGCGTTAATAGAGACATCCATAAATTAGATGTTCACCAAAATAAACCCAAAAATGTCCACACATGAGTTAGGTGTCGGCTCAAAATTAAGCTTGAAGGACTTCAGCGACATTTTAAGTGAAGTCGCTCCCATTGCAAATTTCCACATCCTGTAATCGTTTCGACATCTCACACCTAACGAAAAGCCATGATTTTAACACTGGTGTGTGACCGGCAGCGGGTTTGTCCACTTGAGTGGAGATTGGGAGGGCGAAGGCGACATTGACACGATGTGACCTGTGTGTGTGTCGTGGCAGGGTTTGTCACTTGGTGGAGATTGGGAGGGCGAAGGCGACATTACACATGTACCTGTGGTGTGTCGCCGGCAGCGGGTTTGTCCACTTGAGGGGAGATTGGGAGGGCGAAGGCGACATTGACACGATGTGACCTGTGTGTGTGTCGCCGGCAGCGGGTTTGTCCACTTGAGGGGAGATTGGGAGGGCGAAGGCGACATTGACACGATGTGACCTGTGTGTGTGTCGCCGGCAGCGGGTTTGTCCACTGGAGATTGGGAGGGCGAAGGCGACATTGACAGATGTGACCTGTGTGTGTGTCGCCGGCAGCGGTTTTGTTTTGAGGGGGGGGGGGGGGGGGAAGGCGACATACACGATGTGACCTGTGTGTTGCGCCGGCAGCGGTTCAGGAAGGGAATGACCTGTGTGTGTGCGCCGGCGGTTTGTCAGAAGAAGCGACATACACGATTGACCTGTGTGTGTCGCCGGCAGCGGGTTTGTCCACTTGAGGGGAGATTGGGAGGGCGAAGGCGACATTGACACGATGTGACCTGTGTGTGTGTCGCCGGCAGCGGGTTTGTCCACTTCGGAGCCGGCCTGTCGGTGGGCCTGAGCGGACTGGCGGCCGGCTTCGCCATCGGCATCGTGGGCGACGCCGGCGTGCGCGGCACGGCGCAGCAGCCGCGCCTCTTCGTCGGCATGATCCTGATCCTCATCTTCGCCGAGGTGCTCGGCCTCTACGGCCTGATCGTCGCCATCTTCCTCTACATCAAGGCGTAGGCGGCCGACCCGGTGCGATCCGGGCCGGGGCCGGCGCGTCCACCGCGCGCGCCACCGGCCGCAGCCACATTCCACGCGCACACACCGGGACGGCGGCTCGCCACACAGGCGGCCGGTGGCCAGTCAGTCGTGCAATCGCCTGCAGCTGAAACACGCGCAAGACACGGAGCCTGCCACACTCGCATCCTTCACATGCAACTGTGCTAGAGACGTGTTCGGCGGCTGCCATTGCAGCTTAGTTGGCATATATCCCGATGTGATGTACGCTCTTTCGACGCATAATTTACTTTTTACCCTAATCTACCCAATTTGTTGATACGCAATATGTATGATGATCTGTACAGTGTTGTGTGTAAAGTACTATACGTCAAGGGAATGTGTCGTGTGCGTGTGTTTTGCGATGGACACGCTTGGCGCTGTACATATGGGGGCAGGACTGTTCCAATTATGACTTGCGAGTACGAGGGCGGGCGTGCGACCGCGCCCAGTCCGCTAATAGCATGATGTGACGCGCATTGTTTCTGAGCTGAATTTACCCATGTGGTTCAATCATTTATCGCTGTGTCGAAGAAGCAGAATCGTATCGGCAAAATACATGTGTAGCGTCAAACATTGATTGTGTCAGACACGTGGCGGTGTACTGCAGATGATTCTTGGGGCGCGGCAGAAGAGGCGCAGTGGCGACATTCGTGGCGAAAGCAAGCCGAACACAGCCATTCTTTGTGGGGCGGGGATGGATCGCCATGCATGATGGATACTTTGCCACTTGCTGCATTAACTCACTTCCCACGGGACCTTTTTTTCACATTTCCCCAGGCTGGTTATTGTAGTTTAATATCTCTGCTCCCTTAGGCCCAGTAAGCAACCAAGCCCCAATAACCAACCAACTAACCATTAGAACATGAAAAGCTCCCCGATGTCACCAACATGTGGAATTATGAAGTATACGGAACACGACATTCGACATTCCGTTTTAAGCTGTCGCAAATATCAGTAGGAAGTTGGGGAGTCTTAATTGTGATCAGTGTTTTAGATTCCAGCGGACGGGACGTGCTTTTTTCAGTGCTCTTAGTAAGGAAATTCCATGAATGTATCGTATCTGAGGATGTTTGGCTCTTCATACGTGTCTGATCGTGTGGCTGTAGAGTGCGGACGGAAATGCTACACGACTGATCGGCGACACGGAGTCACGGTAAGCTTCGCTGCGCTGTCGTCTGGTCTTCCTCGTCTTCCCCCCCCCCCTTCATTGTTATCGTGCCCTGACCGACCCGGGCACCACAACGATTGGGATGGTAACGATACCGAGCAGGAAGGTCGACAACGATAAGAAACGAGCACAGCAACTTCTCGGTATGTGTTGGACGGTACCCTGGCCAGGCAAAAGCGGCGAAAACAGTCGGGCATTCCCGGCGCGGGATCCCCATATTCCCCAACGACGTGAGTCCAAAGGGCACTACTTCCGGAGGAGGGGTTTGAACCTCGTGTGCTTCTAGATTCCGGCACGTCAGGTGGCCATATACCATATCGAATGTACTTCCAAGAACTTGAAATGCTTCACCTGTTCGATGGCTCTGCCATCGATTTTAAGTAGTGTTGTGGGTGTAGGGCGGAGGCGACTGTATGTGACTGGCCGATTTTTCTGCAGACAAGGTGAAACCCCACGTTTTGCACCGCTGCGATGTGGTCTAGAGCTGTTTCAATATATTTATCAGCTTTTAGAAGCATTTTGCTGTTGTCCAAATGGCGATGTCGTCCGTGAAAAGTGAGTATTGATGTGTCGCTGTGATCAACAAGTATGTCGTCGATCATGATGATGAAGAGGCTCGGTGAGAGCACGCTCCCCTGCGCCAGGCCCTGCTCTTGAGTTGTTGTGTTTGGTGTAACACTGCTGTATCGTACCTTAAGGGTCATGTCTCTGAGGATGTTGAGAATGAAGTGTGCCATGTGTCCGCGTAGGCCTATCTTGTGGAGTTTGTGTGTCAGTGCGGACTTGTGTACTCAGTCGAATGCGGCAGTGATGTCTAAGTAGGCAGCTAGTGTTCGTTTGATGCGTAGAACAGTTTTGACGTCGCGCACTAGCCTAATGCGATTGTCTGTTATTAATTTATGACGCTGGAAGCCGCACTGAAATTTGTCGAGCAGGCCGTTGTGTTATAGAAAGTGTCTCAATCGTGTGTTGACCATGCACTCGACCAACTTACTAGCGCAGCTAGTGAGATAGGCCTGTAACTTTTTGGGGTGGAGCGATCTTTGTGCGCCTTTCGGGCAATGGAATGACTACGCTTTCCCGCCAGTCGGCTGGAAAAGTGTTGCATTGGTGCATGTTGTTCATTGCCGCTAGTTATTAGTAGGTACGTTAGATAATTTTTGCTGAGATGTTTGAAAAACTGGCAATGAATGCCGTCCGGTCCAACCGACGTGTTTCCACACTTGCTGAGGGTAAGGTGTGATTTGTGCATAGTGAATGATTGGTTGTAGACTTCTGTGTTGTTAGAGTTAAAATTTGTTTTTGCGGCAGGGTCATCTAGAACGCTTACTGTAATGTTGCCAGTGACGCAGGCGTAGGGTAGTTTAAAGTGCTCTGCGACTTGTGGGTCAGCAATGTGCTGTCCGTTCATCGTCAGCTGGGGAAATGGGCCTGGTGGGAGCGTTTCAGGTTGAAACGCTTCATCGGGTTCCAGATTCTGCCGATTGGGGTGAACTTATTGAATTGAGACGCAAAGGATTGCCAACAGTTTTGGCGTGCTGTTCCAATTGGGTACCGGCAGTGTTTTTGAGAATGTGTGCATGCTGATAGGTGTGCTTCACACACGCATCTTTTGTATTGTTTGTGGGTACGGCGCCGTGCGGCGATTGCCATTTGAGTCTGGGGTCCACCATGTAGTAGATGGCATTTTCCTAGGTCGATTACTTTTTGGAACTGAGTCACGTGTTGCTGAGCTGATGACCCTGAGTATTGTCTCAATTTTGTTGGTCTCCTAAGTTGCTAGGTTGAGGTCCATCGGATCCTCGAATTTTGCCCAGTCGGCTCTACAAGTTCTATGATGAATAGCTTAGTGTGGTGGATAACGCCCGCGCGGAGCCTAATTCTAATTGGGTAGTGGTCACTCAGCCCGGGAACGTCTGAAACTGACCAGTCAAATAGTGAACTTAATCGTTGGGAGGAGCACGTTAAGTCAATGCAGCTGTCCGATTCTCCTAATGTCGGGTTGTGGCGGCTGGCGTTCCCGGTGTTTATAGAAGTACCAAGTTGAGATCCGATATAAACTGGTGAATTTCGCGGTCTCCGGTGTCCGTCCGATTGTTTCTCCAGGGGTGTTTAGCGTTAAAGTCTCCCACAATTAGAACTGGTGGGGGAGCCTGAAGCAGCAAGTAGCTCAGCTTCTGTGGTGTGGAGGTTGTAACTGACGGTGAAATGCATAGTGAGATGACTCTGGTTTGGGAATGGGAAATTTTGAGGCTGACTGTTACGCAGTCCAGGGGGAAAATATAACGATACTCGACGATGAGGTATGCTGTTAGCGATGAGTATGGCTGCGCCCCATTTCCGATGTGGACCGTTCACTTTATCGACATACCGAGTGTAGCCTGGAATTATGTTCCAAATAGTGTCGGAGTCTCTAAAGTGAGTACCTTGGAGCGCTGCTCCCAATGTTTGTTTTTTGCGGGAATTCATATTTAAATTATATGAACTGACCCGTAAGGCCGCCGGTATTTCACCGTAGCAAAAGACCCATTGTCGAACGCGTTTTATGTCCGTTGGTGCTCCTGTGCTGGGGTGGTGTCTGTGTCATGTTGGAGGGAAACTTGGATCCGGTGGACGGAGAGGGGGGGATGACGGGGGACGCAGGCAGAGGTGGCAGTCTGGATTTGGACTTCCGGGTTCTGGGGGTGATGGGGTGGCGTTGCGACGAGATTTGCGCTTTGGAGGCGCGGGAGGTTCGAACGGGATTCGCTGGTCTGGGGTTGTGGGCTCGGGCTGGACGGGCTGGGTAGGTGTGGTGGGCTCGGCTTGGGTGGTGGCTTCAGACGAGGTTTTATGATGGGTTTAGGTGGTTGCGCAGATGGTGTGGAGGTCGGTCTGGCATAAGACGGTGGTCGTGGACTTGTGGAAGGTCTGTGTGGAGTGGTGTGGCCGTGGGCTTGTGGAAGGTTTGTGTGGAGGCTGGGGTGTCCGTGGGCTTGTGGAAGGCTGTGGTAGCCTTGGTGCTAGGCCTTGGTTTGGGCCGGCCTGATGGATGGGACAGGGGCGAGGGCCAGGGGGAGGGTGTGGTGGGAAGGCGTCAGGGTGGCAAGGAGGGCCCAAGCCGGTTGGAGGCGGTGTGGCGAAGGGGTACGGTCAGGTCCCATGATGGATGGGGGGGGGTATCGGTGGGATAGGGGATGGAGATCAGGTCTGTGTCTGAGGGGTGGTGGGGGATGAGGCCGGATCTGGGGTGGGGTGGATGTGGAAGGAGGCCGTGCCCGAGGTGGGGTGGCGGTGGGCGTAGACGAGGGCGAGTCCGCGGTGGGAGGGGGTGCGATGAGACTATGATATGGAAACAATGCTTTGGGAGGATCATAATAAGATGGGACCAGGTCTGCGGTGGAGTGGATGTGGGAGGAGGCCGGGTTCTCGGTTGGGTGTCGTGGGAAGGAGTGGTGTGCGGTGGGGTCGAGGATCGGTGGGGCGGTGGAGTCGAGGGTCGAAGGGGCGGTGGAGTCGAGGATCGTTGGAGCGTTGAGGAGGGAAGTGTGCCGTACTCCCGGAGCCAGCTGCTGGTGGGATGGTAGGGCGGGTGTGAGCTGGTGTGGGTCTAGGTGCTGGGAAGAGCGCCGCTGCGTAGCTGCGCCCGGTGGTTGAGGTGCGGTGTAGGAGGGTGCGGCTGTGGAGGTGAAGATAGCAGTGGTGGAGGAGGTGGTGTCGCGTAGGTGCTGGCGTGCTGTTGTGTGTGGCATGCTGTGAGCTGCAGTATGCCGGTACACCTCTCTCTCGCATGCCCACTTGGGGCAGTCGGGGTCGGTGGCGGGATGCGGCCATCACAGGCTGCATATCTCCTTTCGGGTAATGTGCAGTCGGATGCCGTGTGGTGACCGGCACACAGGCTGCATCGTGGTTTTGGCGATGCGCAAGCGCGTTCGCCAGGGTAATAACGAAGACAGCGCCGGCACCGCTTGTGGTAGAGGCACGGTGAGTCGTACCGCGTATGGTTTGTCATGTATGTGTGCGTGTGATGGCAGCTGCGGGGAGTTAAATGACAGAATTAAGATGTGTGTTCGATCGTGTCTCCCGTCTAATATCCATCGTGGCTGTGGCGTCAAGCAGTGTAGCGATGCTGTCGAGCGGTACGTTTTCCAGCTCTGGGGCGCAAATGCAGCCCCGACTCGTGTTCAATGTGCGATGTAGTGTGAAGGATCAGCGTCGGTTGTTGAAGGTGTGTGTGTGTGTATTCAGTAGTGTTTGTGTGTCAGCACTGCTCTTTGTCTGAACTACGATGTGGGTGATGTGCCTGTTGATGGTGAAGTGTGGTGAGTTGAATATGTGGAGGAGTGTCTGTGCGAGAGTGAAGGACGACTCTCGTGTGATGTGGTGTTCTGGCTCGGTGTAGGTGCCTACTAGGTAGGCACCTTTTGTGGTGCGGGCGGTGGGCGCCGTTGTGAGTGACATAGTGTGTCAGGGTCGGTCCCGTCCCACCCGCAAGGTGCCCTACTTATTGAAAAATTACCCGGATTTGTTGTACTCGTGGACCGGGCTTTCGCCCTCTGGTCTCTGCTCCAGCCGCAATGGCAGGGCAGTGGGCTCGTCACCGTTAGGATTCCTCCTGGCGGTAAAGGTTAGCTGGATAACAGGGATAAGTTGGGGATTTGGTGTGGGATGTTTTCCTTCTGGAGTCGCGGGAGTGCTCGTCAAGGGTGCCTGGAGCTCTTGGGTCTTGCTGTCTTCGAGTCTTCGCTGCTTCTGCCGCTGCAGGTTAGTCTTCTTTGCCAAGAAGACCTTCCTTCTTTACCTTCCTGGATCTCTTCATGAACTGCCCATCGCAGTCGGAGGCGTTAATAACGAGCGCGTGAACCGACTGACCCCATAATGGGCGGGCAAACCTGTCGTCCACACCAGTGGGTCATATTTACGCCACCATTATGACGCCAAAATGACGGCTGGCCATGCTGTGCAATATGCCACCTGCAGTCTGGCAAAGTTCTTGGCAATCCACCTTCAATGGGCTTGCGCGCCGACCGTTTCTCTCCAACCTGCCATCTGTTATAATAGGTATGGTGCTAGATTTGGCACCCACAATAAGCAAATTAAATTGATGACCAATGGTTTTAATTATGAAAATAAAAATGGGCCCCTTGAAAATATAGTGGTCGAGATCCAAGTAATTCATAAAAGAGCCCACTGGTCCCTTCAAATCAGCTTGCCACCCCCTTCCCCTTCCCTACGCAACGCAAGTTCTAGGTACGCTACTGCTTGTGCTGGATGATGCCTACTTCTGGATTGCTTCCAGATCTGCTTCCGGTGGCAACCTATAGGCTGCTATCGGAACAGAACAATATGTCCGGAACTGCATGTATATGTCCAGAACGTTCACATAATACAATTGGAAGTTCTTCAAATGCTGAGAAGCTTGCCAAAACCACCCAAAGACTTCGCCACGGGCGTCGGCATGGATTTGGAATTTGGGAACGACGGGAGGGTTTTAAGTGGATTCTTTTCATGCAATGTCATCTGCGAAGCGTTGCATTTCGCGACGTTTGGCGGTACCTACGTGTCCTCCCACTCCCCCGTTCTCCGCCATGGCGACCCCCATCCACTCCGCCGTTATTCGAGACCGTGTGACCCCGCCCTGAACATGGTTCATTGGGCCCGCATGCAGGTAAAATGTAGACCTTACCAATGCATAGAATTAGCATAATATAGCATAATTATACAATCATAATAATACTCACAACTACTTTTGGCATCACCAATATATGCGGGAAAACTTCACCACCCATGGCTGGTATGCGCCAAATAGACCAGGGTTTTTCAACCTTTTTTTCGGCAGTGATTATTATTTGGCAAGGCAATTTGAGTTATCGTGGCCCCCCTGAGTTATTGCATCTTGGGAAGTAGATATGGTAATGATTGTAGTTTGGATAGAAGTATGGACTTGAAATTCATACTCCAATTGTAAATCAATGGACTTCATAATTTGGGTGAAAAATGTATTTGAAAACTCACAAATAAGCATAAAACAATAAGGAATCCAAGTACAATCAGCGTCTGTCTTTACTGCTTTTAAACTTCATAATTTGGATGCAAATTTTGTTTTAAAAATTCGAAATCATAAAACAATATGGACAAATTTACAATTTACAATTTACAAATTGTAAACAACAGATTTACAATCAGAATCTGTCTCCAAACGCTATTCAATGGGATCCCTACGACTGATGTATGGCAGCCAAATTCTCAATGTTTGGCTCCAGCGTCGTCAGAGCAAGACGTAGATGGTCTCTTTTCTCGATTTTGAGGCGATTTATAGTCCTCGAAGTAGAGAAATAAAACAATAATTAAAAAAATACTGAAGCCTGACTCCACCAAGTAGGATGTTGGAAAAGCGAGTAAGAATAATTTCACTTCTTTCCAGAGTAGTGGGTACTTCTTAGACATTTATTCGCTCACCCATAGCTTCTGGCGTCCTCCGTGTTTGAATATCGCTTGAGCTGTTGTGTCGTTTTGCAGTTTATTAAGTTTTCTTGTTTGGTGATGTCAACGTCAGATGCATCAGCAACGAACGGATCCACATACCAGTGTGGCAAAGTCATTTGGAGAAGGTTAGAGAAGCGAGCTTGCATATCATCATGCAGCTGCTTAAGATGGCCAACATACACGATTAAGTCATGATCAATCAGCTCGCTGGATGCAACTCCCAAGGAGGGAAACTGAGCAAACTCCCATCTCCCTATGTTGAACCAGAACAGCTTGAGTTTGCCGTTGAATGCAGCGATCGCCTCTTTGCAGAACAACAGGTTGGAGTCTTTGCCTTGGAGCTCTTTGTTCACGACATTCAGCTTGTCAAAAATATTCGACAGGTAGAAGATGTTGCACTTTGCATCAGTAAGTTTCTGGCCAAGTTCTGTTCCACTCAAGAACGAATTAACACTGTCCCAAAGTGTAACAAAACGACGTACACAGTTGCCCTTCGACAGCCACCTGACTTCGGTGTGCAATACCAGTCGTCCAAATTCTTCATCATTCTCTTCGCACAAGGCTGGAAGAGGCAATCCTTCAGTGCACTTTTTTTATGAAGTTGACAGCCTTGATAACGCGCCCTAGCGCCTCGCGTAAACGTCCTCCCAGTTTGTTTTTGGCAACCAGGTGCTGCCGGTGAACAACACAGTGAATGCAGACCACATTAGACACAGCTTTTTTTTCAAGTGGGCATTCAACCCCAGATACTTTCCGACCACAGAACCAGCACCATCTGTTGCACAAGCCACAACGTTCTTGAACGGAATGTTGTTCTCCTCAAAATAGGCCCGACTTTTTGTTTAAAAGATGGATTCGCCTGTAGTGTCAGTCGTTAGTTTCAAGGCGAAAAACATTTCTTGCCATATATCATCAACATCAAGAAACCTCACAAACGCCATCAGAAGAGCCGAATTATCGGGTAAAGTTGGTCGTCGATATGTAGTGAGAACTCGTTCACCTGCAGTCTCGAGACTACTTGTCTCTCGACATCCACCGCCATTTCGTCGATGCGCCGTGCTATTGATGGCTCAGAGGAATAACACCAGCTACTTCTTGTGCACTCTGATTCATGACTGTTGAGAGCACAACGAACACTGCTGGCATGATTAGAGATTCGATAGAATGCGGCTTACAAGCTTTTGCGATCAAATTCGCTATCTTGTAGGAAGCCAACAGACCTCTATCTATTTTTACCGTTCTTTTGGTGAACATCTGATTCACAGTCATCCTTTTTTTGGAAGTCATCACGTAACTTCCTGAAGAAATCAAGTGGCTTGTCTATTTTTGTCTATGTGTGTTGTCCCCAGATGTTTTTTTTTTAGTTTGCAGGGACGCATACTTTCATTTGAAAGTGAGGTCATGCAAAATAGGCGCAATGGCATTGTGTTATTTTGTGGGGACTGAATAAACCCACAAGGAAGGCATTCAACAAAATATTGTCTGCATATTTTCGTAGCTGCTCTGGTCATGCTTATCTGGAATGGAAAAAAACCTATCATAATTCAGCATGATCAGGAATCAAGAATTTAAGTAGCCTAATATTTGTATATTACGAGTGAAATAAAATATTAGGGATTAGGCTACGGATGTATATAGCAATTTTTATTTCAGAGTATGTATTTTAGAGTATTTTAGTCATGTAATATTTTGATATTGTTAAATTTTATGAGATTTTCTTGATATGTATAATTTGAAATGTAAATATAACATTACAAATCAAAAAGCCTAATATAAAATTAAAACCATAATGTAAAAAAAACCAATAAATATCGTTATAATGAAAAGCCTAGTATAGTAGAACAAAACCTAACCCATTTGCTTCCTTTATGGAGGCAAATGTGTCTAAAAACTTTTCTTCTTACAACCTTGGCCTACAAGGCCAATAATACCTTGAAATACCTTGACATAATATTTTGAAATACAAGGTATTATTGGCCTACAAGGCCAATAATACCTTCTTTTCTTCATGAAACGACGGCTTATTGAGACATAAGTACAACTTAAAGTCCTCATGTAAAAAAGTGTTCAATTCCCAAAGATATGAATTTAAAATTATTTCAAATTACATCAAGACACTGGAAACACATTTTTGTTTAACAAAAAGTGCCCTAGGGGTTTCTTCTATATATGTACCCAAATTGCATGCATTGTGCAGACTCGAAAAGTTGCGTCGTTTGGTACGGCCAAGTAAGAAATAATTCTCACAAATTTTCAAATTCCATGGATTTGGAAAGCTTAGTAGGTGCCTAACTAGGTACCTAAGCATGAGCTCAGAGCAACACTTTCATATAATGCAACTAGGTGTTGCATAATTTGAGATTGAAGAACAAGTTTGCTCAAAAGCAGGCTGTTTTTTTTGTTGGCTTGACTGATATGTCCGTCCTTGAAACACTAGTGAATGCATGGAATTTACAGAGATGACTAAGCATCACATCAAAGCCCATTAAGAGCCCACTGGTGACTAACAGACTTCCTCGTTGGGCTTTCGGTTCTAGTATTTTCCACTTCTAGTACCTACCTAAGTGGGTGGGTAGGTAACTTGCTCCTGCCCCACAATTCCGCACATTCCCATATTTTCACGAATCAATGGGAACATTTGTGTGCAAAACATAGCCCGATGTACCTCAAAAGTGTCCCTCACACAGCGATTTCAGTTAAGAGTAGAATGGACTTTATTATTAGTACCCAGGACAGGACACAACTTCAAAAAGGCCGCATTCGCTGCGCTTGTTATGAAACGAAAGCGCAACATATGGCGATATTTTCCAGAGGCATGTCTTTGCGGACCGGTGATAGAGCTGTTTTGAAGCTAAGATATAAATGTTGACTTCAATTTTTACTATAATTACGAGTCACCAATGCATATTTGTTTCCACTTTTCCCACCTTGATATTTTCCAGTGGATGAAAGCATCATTTGTACGAAAATAGCATACAAAAATACTGCCCAGCTCTACTCAGGTGAGGCACTGCCTTAGTGCCTTACATGGGCCGACCGCCCATGGTGGCCACTCATTTTCCCAATTTTGTCCTGTGGCCCCTGAAAATGCATCATGGCCCCCAGGGGGGGGGGGGGGCATATGTCCCACCTTGAGAAACCTTGAAATAGTCCACCGAAAAATTCATCTGGAATTTGACACAAATCGACACGACCTGGTAGGTAGGATCTGTGGAATAAAGAACAACAAACATTATGCCATTACTTGCTTCCGGATAAACCCAGCCGCATTAGCGAACAGACTGAGACTTTCTGAGCGGGATGGGCTTCAAATAATCGTACCGGGGCCCCAAAAAATCCGGCTGAGGCCCCAAAAATTCGCATCGGGGCCGTCAGAATTCGCGTGGAGGACTCCGAATTAATCGAACGGGTCCAGAAAACTCGCGCCGTGACCGGGCGGGGCTTTTGCGCAAGGGGCATCAAAATGACGCTTGGCCCCCTGCTAAGTATAACGTGTCCCGCGACTCCCGGTGGGCTCCAAAATATCGCGTTTGGGACCAAAAATTCCCGTCGGTAGCCCCAAAAATGTGTGTCCAGGCATCAAAACCTCTCTTCGGTGCTCCCAAAAGTTGGCGTCGAGGGTCCCAAATATGCACAGCGTTGCCACGAAATCGCATAGGGACCCGAAAAAGAGCAAGCCTCAGCCCTCTAAAGTAAGGAGTGATTACACAAAATATTGTCTGAGCCTAGAAGATCACTCTGGCACCAGCACCAGATGGTTAAAAAAACATGCGGCCCCGGAAAAAAACGTACTGTAGGTCGACAAATCGCGGCGGGATACAAATATATGGCGCCGGGGAGGTGGGGGCGTCAAGTCGAGATTCGGACTTTAAAATAATCAGAAGAGGTCCCAAAAATCGCGTCAATCCCAAAACACCGGCGTCTGGCTCCAAGAACCAGGCGCCTGGGCCCGACAAGTCGCGCCGGGACCCCCATAGTCGTACTGGGGCCCCACAAATGTGCATCAGAAGCCCCAAATAAACACAGCGGGACTACAGGAGCACAACCGGAGGCCGAAAAGGCACCGGGTTCTCCAAAGCGCATCGACTCTCGCAAAAAGCGGCAGGGCTTTCAAACATGCGTTGCATCCCTAAATATACACGCCAGGAGCTCTAAAAGAACACATCGGAGGCCCTGAAAGCACACCGGGGCCATGAGACCGCATGAGGGCTTCAAAAACAGACTGGGGCTCGCCAACGGCGACCTGGACCTAAAAAGAACAAAAAGGCCGGACACACTAAATAAGCACATCACGGTGTTCGAAAACGCGTCGGTACAAAGAACAATTCATCGGTGCACAAAAAAGACCAAAATCTTAGCAAGAGTCGGGGCCTCAAAAATGTGCCGAGCCCGTATAAAAATTGGCTAAAGCCTTAAAACACATCCGTAGACGAAGAAAAACGTAACGGATCCAAAAAAGAACATCGAGCCAGGACCTCGGCTCGATAGCCTAATTTGCGAGCATATTTAACCAAAGAGATGAATGAAGTGCATCAAAGCTCAGCGTGTATCCGGATTTCTTAACCACCAGAATATGTGGGAAGAAGACAGCTAATCATCGAATTGAACTTATTGAATTTTCCCAGCGAACCCCTATGCGAAGCATACCATTGCGTAAAATATGGCGCAAGACATATGGTAGCAATTACCAAATCGTAGGAGGCCTAGCAGAAACCGTAGAATCGCACGAAGTGTAGCGAATGCGCCGAATGGGCAAGGCGGGCGTATACGTGCACGAACGTTGGCGTGGTGCGGACCGGGCGTTATGAACTGGAGAGCCTGAAATTGGGAAATTTTGCATTTTAAAGTGATATGTACCGGTGTAACTTTTGCAGTCTGAGGTGGTTTACCAAGGGATACCAAAATAAAAACCATTGAACAGGGTAGGGGAGTTAGGGCTAAAGTTCGGTGACTCAGAGTCGATGGTGATAGGCTGGGCTCCCTCCACAGGACAATTAAGTTGGTCACTAATTACATCATTTTAAAACAATAAAAAGCGCCCTTTTGCAAAATAGTGGTCGAAATCCGGTGCCTTTAGTAGTGATCTAGTTTAGTTGCCTTTAGTTTAGTTGGGCACCCTCTAAATCCGTTTGCCCCCTCCCATAGCGCAAACCCTAGGTTCGCCACATTGGGGGTGGGGGGTAGGGTTTAGGTTTGGGTTTGCGCCGAATGTTGGCCTCCCCAAAACAGGTGAGCTAGATCCGCCGGTGACGCCATATTGTACTGATTAGGTATACACAAGAAATCTAACGTAGTTAAAATTCCTTAGAAGAGGCTCTGGTTCAAACCACCAACACCACCAACATGGTGGTGTTGGTGGTGTTGGTGGTTTGGTATTTCAGGGCGTGCTGATTACTGGGTCGATTGCGCCGCAACACGTTCGTCACCTGGGGGGAGAGTGTTTTTTAGGCGTGCCGGACCATGAAGGTCATTTGCGCCGCCTTTAAAGCGAGTACGTTACCTGTCTGTCTATAAAGCGAGCGTGTGTGATTGGGCAAGTGGACATTTACGTTAAGGAATTTTACGTTAGTTTACGTGATATTTTAGGTGCTTAAGGCGATGGTCTCGGTTGAGGACAGTTTCCTGTTGTTTAAATGGTTTAGTTTTACTTTACTCCTCCACAAAATAATTTGTAGTTTTGGGTGGGGTTGGGGGTGTTGTGAGAGTGACGAGAAGTTGATTTTGCCAGCGTGCCGGCTTTAGCCTACTCTTATCGAAGAGCACCGAGGGATCTTTTCCGTGCGAACAAGGAGGTAATTGTTCACACCGCCTATCACGCCGGCTGCCGCGGTTTAGTTGTTAGTAGCGGGTTAGTCTAAGCATGCCATGCAGGGTTGTCAGTTGGGTTAGTACGGTGTTTTGCAATTCGGCTCTTCTATGTCCGCTGTTCCTCTGGGTAGCCGTTTACGTTATGAGTTGCTAGGCAAATCGGCTCATCTACGTCCGATGGCTCCTCTGGGTTGTCGTTTTACGTTATGCTAATTTTTATTTTTATTTTTCGCTTTTGTTTTCCTAAAGCAAGTCGGTTCATTTACTTCCGACGGCACCACTAGGTAGCCATTTATTTCTAATTGAGAAGCAAATCGGCTCATGTACGTCCGACGCCATGCGGGAATGGCTATTTACGGGTTTCCTTCGAGTGTTTCGCGGTCATGCATTGCGAGTTGATGTGAGTGTTGGTGGTGTGGTGCCTACAATGCCCCTGATAGTTGTGTGGCATTCAATAGCAATTGAAGGAGTTCTGGGTGCTTGTCACCGATAAGCGATGGAAGCGATAAGGTGATGCCCTCTTTTGGCAGAATGCCTTAAGTGGTTGTCTTTGGGAGCTAAAGCTACTACATTCTAGCAGGATGTGGCTTATGCTTAACGTGGTGTTGCAGGTGCCGCAGTGTGGTGCTGTGTATTGGTCACCCTCTAATTGAGGTTGTGTTAGTTTTGTGCAACCGGTTCTAAGTCTAGTGAGGATGACCTCTTTTTGTCGGTGAGATTGATTTGATGAGTTCCATGTACCTATTGTTGGTTTGATGGCGTGGGTGTGGTTGGATTTGTGTTGTGTTGAGTTGTGTTGTGTCCATTTGTTCTGTTGATGTTGGCGAATGTGGCGTTGTAGGAGTGCTTTGCAGTCGTCTACCGAATATTCCATGCTAGGGTAAGTGTTCAATGCTAAGGCTTGCTTTGCGAGACGATCTGCTTCTTCGTTACCTGGGATGTTGGCGTGGCCCGGAATCCAGAGGAAAGAAAAGTTTAACTTTACGTTATGGGCCACGAATTGTTGGATTATATCAATGAAGTGATGTGGACAGTCGTGGGTGTTGGTAATTGACTGGAGGACAGATTTGGAGTCTGAGCAAATTACTACGTTTCTAGCTTTACGTCTCTTGAGACTGGTGATGGCGGCCAAAATGGCCACTGCTTCAGCGGAGTAGATGGAGAAGTTATCCGGTAGACGCTTTGAAAGTCTGAGACCTGCTCCAGTGATGCCGATGCCTACCTTTGCCTCGTGTTTCGACCCATCCGTGAATACCAGTGATTTGTGTTTGTTGTCATCGGCGAACTTGTGGAAGAGGCCAAGAATTTCCGCCGATGTGATAGTGGATTTATTTTCCGATATCAAGTACTCGACCTTTGGTTGACTGAAAGTCCAAAATGGCCTAGTGGGCGGTCGAGTTGCAGTGGATGGCATTGCGAAGTTTAGATCTGAGAGAGCCGTGGAAATTTGAATGCTATATGGTGGAAGCTTACGCGCAAATCGGCTCTTGTCGTATCAGTAGCGCAACCAGGGGGGCCAAGGGGCCATGGCCCCCCCGAAATTTTTTTTGGGGCCCGCGAAGCGGGCCCCTGGCTCGGAGTGGGCCACCCTACTCAGAGCCCTGGCTAGGGGCCCGCGAAGCGAATCTGTGGCTCGAATCAGGGGCCCTTTGAACCAACTGAAAATCTGGGGGCCCGTTTTAACCAGGGCCCGCCTCGAACCGGGGCCCCTGATAAAGAAAAGTGCTTTTATTTCTGCGAAGTTTTACAAACACAGGGGCCCGCTCAAAACTAAGTGCATGTTTTCCGCAGACTTTTTAAAAACATGAGGGGCCCGCTTGCGAGGGGGCCCGCTCTCCAACCCTGCCCCCCGAACTGAAATCCTGGTTGCGCCACTGTGTCGTATCTATCAGGCGTAAAGCAGCGCTGTGCTGAACTTGATTTTTGATGGCCAGAGGCGCACAAACGAGCCCTTCTGGGGGACTCCGGCGAACATTGTGGGGTTTGAGCCGGGAGCCTCCCTCCTTAAAACGACGGGGAACTTCATGTATGGTCACCACTTCCGTGGATTCGCCGAGTATCTATCATTCACCCTTATCCAAACGTACAAGAGAACAACCAAAAACGGAACTGGCAAAGCATAGCAAAAATACTGACCTGAATTGTGCGACATCTAGCGTTTATTTTCCTAACTTTAGTACGAAAAAACAGCCGCGTGGCGGCGCGAGCCAGCGCAGCGTCTGCCCCCGCCACTGCACTCCAAGGTCGGACGACTGACTGTACCGTGACGTCACGCTGCTACGAGCCGGCGGACGGTGACCTGAATGGGCTGGACCGCCACTGAGGAGGGCATAGACGCGCCGCCGACGGCTGCTGTGGCCGTCCTGTCGCACACACCCAGGTGAGTGAGCAGTCCCATTGTTGTGCGCCAGGTTCGTCTGCCGTGTCAGCCAAGTCCAACACTGTGTCCACGCGCATGTTCCTGCCCCGTGTGCTGCGATCGCTGGTCCCGGTCATTGACGATTGGCGCATTGTCGCTGCGTGTCAATCAGCTGCTGCTGAATACGCTACTCCACATCCGTTGTTCATCAGCTCAGCGGTGCCGCATTAGTTGTCCGTGATTTTCTGTCTGTAACTGTCTGTGGTTGAACAGCTTAGTGCCACCGGGCACGGATATTTGCAAACGGCTGGTCATGAGACGAGCACGCACGTCTGTGGCTTGTCGGCGTGGGAGCATCTCTGCAGCCACTCCCACGCCTCGCGCGCGGTACAACGAGCATAGTACAACGCCGGCATCCCCGGGTGTGAAGTCTGACCACAGGCCAGGGGGCTCTTAGAGGGCCGAGTTATTGGAGGGGAGGGGGGGGGAGAAGAGGGGATAATTTGTTTTTTTTAGGTAAGTTATGGATTGGATCTATGTAACATCCAAAGTAGGGACAGGTGGAGAAGAGCACGGAGTGGACAGCGTAACATAAAATGTTCGACAGTAAGTGGGCTGTGGCAATGATCACAGACAGGGGAGCGCTTCGGGTGATCAAATGACAACGGGTGATTGATGGGCGAATCTAAGTCGTGCCGGAACTGTGCGAAATAATTTGCATTTCTGCTGTCCGATCGACCAATCTTGCATATTTCGCTTAATGGGAACCGATTAAGTTGTGGGTCATTGTTTCCACCGCTTCTGAAGAACTGATGTGTAATGTTATGCCTCTTCGCTGGTGCGCGTGGTGTTCCAAATTTGCCATCAGCCCAAGTTCCCAGTTGGTGGGGGTGGAGGACCGTCGCCAGCTGAGGTGGGATGGGGTGCCGGGTGTGGCCCGACACAACACAAAGCCGGACACGCCCTCACAAACTGCGCGGCAGCCTGTGTCACCAACCACGCAACACCACACTTGGCAATCGACCATTTCCTCTTCAAACCAGGAAACAGTAGCATTTCTCCTCGTGCAGCTTACCTACGATCGTACGAAGGTCGCTATATCGGTACAGGAGGAGAATGCGATTCGTGTACTTTTGGGCACAGTGCAAGCTCCAAACTTAGAACTTTGAGTAGACATTGGCACTCGATCAAAAATATGTGTCTGAGATCAGGACAAATTAGCTACGCGTCGAACAGAAGACTCGTATGTGGTCTCCAGGAAGCTTCAAGACATTGGTGATTTTTAAGCCGCGGCAATGACGTGCATTCAGAAGGCCGGGTAACGGGCTTCGCCGTACATTGTCCTTTCGTCGGATCCAGAACATCGACTCTTCATTTGCAAAACATGGTTTAACCAGTGCAGACTTAATTAGGGGCATTCGCCAGTTGGAAGTAAGTGGTGGGCTATATGGCTCCCGCGCTGCCGGCGTTGCGCTGCCCGCATGATACAGGTACTGTACCATCGCGGAAGGTGGTCTGTGAATTGGCCACAGCTGTCTTCACTTCTGACAGCCCGTAGAAACACACCCTTTTTGGAACACATTTGGCGGAACTGGTGCGCATTTTCGCAATAGGCCAGGCAATAGGCCGGACAATAGGCAGGCCAATAGGCCGGGCAATTGGCAGGACTTATGTCAGCAGTCCGGCATGGTGGAGGCCAAATTTGAGATGCACACACCACTGATGTCACAGGCAGGGGTCGCTTAGGAAATTGTTGTGGGGGAAATTTATTCGGATGACCGCCATTGCAGTGGCGGTCCTCAATGTGTCTGTCTCAATATGTGACGCTCCGTCGGCAGTTGACGGTGATGTCAGCAGTTGATGGTGATGTCGGCAGGTGACGGTGATGTCGGCAGGTGACGGTGATGTCGGCAGGTGACGGTGATGTCGGCAGGTGACGGTGATGTCGGCAGGTGACGGTGATGTCGGCAGGTGACGGTGATGTCGGCAGTTGACGGTGATGTCGGCAGGTGACGGTGATGTCGGCAGGTGACGGTGATGTCGGCAGTTGACGGTGATGTCGGCGGGTGACGGTGATGTCGGCGGGTGACGGTGATGTCGGCGGGTGACGGTGATGTCGGCGGGTGACGGTGATGTCGGCGGGTGACGGTGATGTCGGCGGGTGACGGTGATGTCGGCAGGTGACGGTGATGTCGGCAGGTGACGGTGATGTCGGCAGTTGACGGTGATGTCGGCAGGTGACGGTGTCGGCAGGTGACGGTGATGGCAGTACGTTTGTCGGCAGTTGACGGTGATGTCGGCAGGTGATGGTGATGTCGGCAGTTGACTGTGATGTCGGCAGGTGACGGTGATGTCGGCAGGTGACGGTGATGTCGGCAGGTGACGGTGCACGAATCGTTGGTTGGCTATTTGGGCCCCTGGGCGCATCGACTGCGTTGTCTCATACAGCGCCCAGCGCACGAATCGTAGCACCACGTGACGCGTCCCGACTATCGCCCGGGTGTTTTGGCTTGGCCGGCTCCAGGTCGGCGGCCGACCGGCACGTGTTGTGCTCAAGTCACGTGGCACCATGCAGTATGCAATCGCACCATGTAGCATGCAGTGTGCCACGCATGAGTGTTGATTTCTGAAAATGACTGGGGAGGGGCAAAATACATGAAGGCAATGGGCAGCCCCAAATGGATTGGGTGTGGGGGGGGACAGTCCGTAGGGTTCCATGTTAAAAGTTAATACATTTGGAGGGGTGGCAAAGCCAACATTGAGGGGGTATTTACCCCTCAAAAGTACACAAAACAACCCCTGGTACCACGCCATGTAGTATGTAACTGCTGCACATGTATGGCGTGACCGGATCGAGTGCCGTCGACGGAGTCCCTCCCCTGAGGTATGGGTGCCGCAGTAGGCGGTACCGGCACATGGCTGACGTATGATAGGGCACGGTCCCCTCCACTCCCGAGCGGGGTGCTCGCTCTGCTGGCTGTTCATTGGTCAGGGCCGACGCAGCTGAACAGCGGACCAGACGTCTTATTTGGACGGTTGACTGTCATAGTGCAGAGAGAACTTTGAGGCACGAACTGTTGAACTAACTATCCAGGCAAGAACTGTTGAAAGACGCTGGCACGAACTGCTGAAAATCTGCCCAAACGGTTGTTGAGACTGTCGTGTGACAAGCTGTCGTCGATTTGCTGCTCGTAAGCCCGGTCAATAAAAGGGTAGCTAACGTGCCGCAAAGGGTAGTTAACGGCTGCTGTGCCCTGACACAGCATCCGCATCCGTCGGCCGAGCTGTCATATTCTGTCGTGTCTCCCGTCTGCTGCTGTGCCCTGACACAGCAGCCGCCGTCAGAATGTCGGTCGAGCTGCCGATGTTCTGCTGTGTCGGCCGTCTGCTGCTGTGCCCTGACACAGCAGCCGCCGCCGCCAGAATGTCGGTCGAGCTGCCGATGTTCTGCTGTGTCGCCCGTCTGCTGTTGTGCCTTGACACAGCAGCCGCCGCCGCCGCCAGAATGTCGGTCGAGCTGCCGATGTTCTGCTGTGTCGCCCGTCTGCTGTTGTGCCCTGACACAGCAGCCGCCGCCGCCAGAATGTCGGTCGAGCTGCCGATATTCTGCTGCTGTGCCCTGACACTGCCGCCGCCGTCAGAATGTCGGCCGAGCTACCGATGCACGCGCTGCCGGAGAGCACGCCGCTCTGCACGCCCGGCGTCGGCGGCGACGGCCAGCAGCAGCTGCTGTCGGCCGTCAGAGCCGGCCAGCTGCAGCTGGTCGCCCAGCTGGCCGAGCGGGATGACGTCCTGCTTGATCACTTGTGAGTGCCTGTTTTGTGTGGCGGCAGACGCCCAGCACCAAGCACTGCTGTAAGTGGATGCATTATCTCGTATGTTGTCATTTATATCTATCGTCTAATTATTTATCACATCGTCTCTTATTTCGTCATTGCAACCAACCAACCAACGTCGAAGCAATCGCACCAGCCATGGCAGGTATTCCACGCAAGCAATTGTGCGGGGTACCATGTATATTTTGCGTGACGTTTGCGTGTGGCTTTGCATGGATATAATCGATCTAAAAACCGTCTCGCAGCCTCCCTGTATCCAGATTACGTTGCGACGCCCATGCATGGCATGGTCGACGGAGCTGTGACTGCACTGGTGCTCTTCTGTCAGTGGCACAGTGCAGTCATGTACATGGTCGACGGAGCTGTGACTGCACTGGTGCTCTTCTGTCAGTGGCACAGTGCAGTCATGTACATGGTCGACAACAAATGGTCGACGGAGCTGTGACTGCACTGGTGCTCTTCTGTCAGTGGTCGTCTTCTGTCAGTGGCACAGTGCAGTCATGTACATGGTCGACGGAGCTGTGACTGCACTGGTGCTCTTCTGTCAGTGGCACAGTGCAGTCATGTACATGGTCGACGGAGCTGTGACTGCACTGGTGCTCTTCTGTCAGTGGCACAGTGCAGTCATGTACATCGCACGTGCGTACAGTGTAATATGGTCAAGTGTAGCAGTTCTGACATTCGAGGTGATCGGTGAACAATGGCCAACGCCATATTTATGTGTTCGATAAATGTTTTATCTCTGAAGCTGATGCCTCAAAATGATGTGGAGCAGGTGCCGTGTTGCGGCGGATTTGCTCCACGGTTGCAGTTGTGACCAGTACGTTGTCCGGCAGTTGAAGCGGTTGACCAGTTCGTTGTCCGGCAGTTGAAGCGGCTGACCAGTACGTTGTCCGGCAGTTGAAGCGGCTACACCTGACCAGTTTGTTGTCCGGCAGTTGAAGCGGCTGACCAGTTCGTTGTCCGGCAGTTGACGCGGCTGACCAGTTTGTTGTCCGGCAGTTGAAGCGGCTGACCAGTTCGTTGTCCGGCAGTTGACGCGGCTGACCAGTTTGTTGCCCGGCAGTTGAAGCGGCTGACCAGTACGTTGTCCAGCAGTTGAAGCGGCTACACCTGACCAGTACGTTGTCCGACAGTTGAAGCGGCTACACCTGACCAGTTTGTTGTCCGGCAGTTGAAGCGGCTGACCAGTTTGTTGTCCGGCAGTTGAAGCGGCTGAACAGTTTGTTGTCCAGCAGTTGAAGCGGCTGACCAGTTTGTTGTCCGGCAGTTGAAGCGGCTGACCAGTTTGTTGTCCGGCAGTTGAAGCGGCTGACCAGTACGTTGTCCGGCAGTTGAAGCGGCTGACCAGTACGTTGTCCGGCAGTTGAAGCGGCTGACCAGTTCGTTGTCCGGCAGTTGAAGCGGCTGACCAGTTTGTTGTCCGGCAGTTGAAGCGGCTGACTAGTTCGTTGTCCGGCAGTTGAAGCGGCTACACCTGACCAGTTCGTTGTCTAGCAGTTGAAGCGGCTGACCAGTTCGTTGTCCGGCAGCTACGAGTACCCCGACAACTGCGGCTGCCTGCAGGCTGCCTTGGAGGCGGACCGTACAGATGTCCTGGCTGCTCTGCTCCAGCACAGAGCCGACCCGAACGTGTGGAATCCGCTGCTGAAGGTGTCGCCTCTTCATCTGGCTGTGCAGGTCAGAGGCAGACCACCACGAGCGTCACTTGTGAGGTGATGCGGGAGTGTGGTGCCATTTTGCAGAACGTGCAATGATCAGACATACTTGAGTTTGGGTGCGGCCCTGATTTAAGCTTTTGCCCTTGTGTTGTCAACGGTCCCTGACAGGCTAAGACGAATTGAAATTACCTTCGCTTTCTGGAATAACTGCCACATGGTTGAGGTAAGCATTCGATAAAATAAATTGTGGGTTGAATCTAGATGTTAAAGGGAGAGGTAAACGCGAAGCAGGTCGGACGCTGGCCGGGCCGTTACTCCCGCATATGTTGGGTTGGCAGTAATGCTCCTGTGCAGGAGGTGTAAAACTTTTTGGCGTTTAGCTGTCCTACACCTTGTTTTCTCCAACCTGAATTGATGACCCCTATGTGATGCCCTAAGTAGAAGAGCATCATTCAGGTGGAACTTATCTAATCATTTTGCAGTTGATGCGCCCAAAAACCCTAATAACTAACTAACTATCTAACCATTTTATGAATTGAACCATTTTAGTCATATACTGGAGTGAGTACATATCTAATCCCAGAAACCTCTCTCCATATGCTAAGTTTCCTAGGCTAGATGCGTCTGGTAGCTCTGCGTTGCACTCTTTCTAGCATACCTATATCTCTTTCTAAGTAAGTGCCTCATGCCTGTACATAATATTCCAAGTGGGATCGCACATAGGCTTAGTATAACTTTCATAACTTGCTTGCTCTTATATTTCACACTCCTATTTATGATTCCTAGCATTCTGATTGCCCTGTCCCTAGCCGGCTTACATTGTTGTTCTGCTTAAGTTCACTTGAAACTATTACAAGTCATTGATGTACAAGTTACACACATTGGCTGCGTGTTAACTTCATTGAGTTGCATAAGTCATCGACAAATGTCCACTTCATAGATTCCATAATTGTTGTGTCCCGGAAGAAATGTTTTACATTTGCGAACATATTGCCAACCGATGCAATAAGGCTACCGCATCACTTGTTAGGCTGTGTAGTGTAAGGCACTTTGTAACTTGTGTGCTGTGATGTTTGTGAGAACCGCCTTTACCCGATGATTCAGCATCAGCTGATGATTCAGCATCAGCTGTTGATCCAGCATCATGCTGGCGTTGTGGCTCAACAGAAGCGCGACGCCGAGGCGGTCACACTGCTGCTGGACCACGGCGCCGACGTGTGCACCAAGAACGGCAAGGGCCGCACCGCTCTGCACGTGCTGGCCGAGCGGGCCGGCGCCGACCAGACGGACGGGCCGATCGCGCGCGCGCTGCTGGCGCGGCCGGCCGTCGACGTGGACGCGCAGGACCGCGCCGGCTGCAGCGCCCTCTACCTGGCGGCCACGTCCGGCGCCGACCTGACGGCGCGCTACCTGCTGAGCAACGGCGCCGACGCGCAGCTGAGCGTCGACGGCCGCTCGGCAGCCGACCTGCTGCGCGACCGCTCGGTGTCGACCGAGCCCGACCCGCAGCTGGCCGTGACGGCGCTCACCGGACGCAGCGCGCAGAACGTGCTGTACGAGGCGCTGCAGCGCGGCGACCTGGCGCGCTTCACGCGCGTGCTGCGCGAGAACGCCGGCAACCGGCGCGTGCTGGACGCCTGCCACGGCACCGTCACCTGCCTGCAGTACGCGTGCGACAACGGGCTGGCCGAGTTCGTGGCGCCGCTGCTGCAGCACGGCGCCGACGTGAGCGCGGCCAACCCGAGCAACCGCTGGACGGCGCTGCACTACGCGGCGTCGCGCGGCTACCACGCCATCCTGCGCCAGCTGGTGCACCACGAGCCGGCGGCGCGCGACGCGCCCGACGCCGGCGGCGAGACGCTGCTGCACAAGCTGGCGCGCGCCGAGTACCGGCCGGCGCGCCGGCCCGCCGACGCCGACCACGCGCGCTGTCTGCGGGAGCTGGCCGCCGACGCCGGCCGCCTGCGGCTCGACGTCAACGGGCAGGACGCGCTCGGCTCGACGCCGCTGCACTACGCGGTGGCGCGCGGCGACGCGCCGGCCATCGAGGCGCTGCTGCGGCTCGGCGCCAACATCGGCGTCAAGAACCGCTGGGGCGAGACGCCCGTGCGCGGCCTGCCGGCCGACGCGCTGCAGCGCTACCTGGACGAGTGCGTCACGTGCAACGACCGGCCCGCCACCGACGCCCAGTTCCAGATCGAGCTGCGCTACAGCTTCCTGGCGCCGCGGCGCCGTCGCGCCGAGACGGAGCCCGAGGCGGCCGACCCGCTGCCCGAGACCGAGTCGCTCTGGTACATGGCGCAGAGCAAGCGACACCGCCACCTGCTCAAGCACCCCGTCATCTCCAGCTTCCTCGACCTCAAGTGGCAGCGCGTGCGCCGCTGGTTTCTCATCAACCTGGCGCTTTACACGCTGTTCGTCGCCTGCATCACCACCTTTGTGTTCCTGAACGCCGAGCAAGCTGCCGGTGGGCGTCGTCGTCGTCAGGCGATCTCTACCACCGACGGCGGCGGCGGCGGCGGCGACTCGGCCAGCGGTCACAGCATCGTCTTCCAGTTCTTCAACTACTGCACTGCCGTGATGGTGGCGCTACTGACGGTGCGCGAGCTGTTCCAGTTCCTGGTGGCGCCGCGCCGCTACCTCTTCAGTGCGGAGAACTACGTCGAGCTGGTCGTGCTCGCCATGTCGGCGCTGCTTTTGTGCTCCGCCGTCGGTGAAGAGCAGACCCGCCGCTACTCGGCGCTCGTCATCCTGCTCTCGTGGACCGAGTTCTTCATGCTGATGGGCCGGCTGCCGCTCTTCTCCATCTACGTCACCATGTTCACGACGGTGCTGTTTCGATTCGTCAAGTTCCTGCTCTGGTACCTGGTGCTGATCCTGGCGTTCGCGCTCAGCTTCTACATGCTGTTCCGCGGCGACGAGGCCTTTCCGGACCCGGCGTCGGCGCTCGTCAAGACCCTGGTGATGGCGATCGGCGAGATGGATTACGGCGCACTGCCGATGGCGGCACACGCGCCCGTGGCGCCGCTGCTGTTCGTCGCCTTCCTGTTTCTCATCACGCTGGTGCTGATGAACCTGCTGAACGGTCTCGCCGTGGCGGACACTGGCGAGATCTGGGAGCAGGCGCAGATCTACGGCTACGTGGGCCGCGTGGAGCTGATTTCCTACATCGAGTCCATGCTGCTGGGCGACCCGTTCCACTTCCTCGCCAACTATCCGCCGTTCAAGTGGCTTCGCTGGGTGCCCGACTGTGCGCCGTGCGCGTGTCTGGAGCGACTCAGTCCGTTCAAGAGTCTGCGCTCGTGGCTCGGCGATCACACGCTGCTCTTCTTCAACGCGCTGCCCACCAAGAACCTGGTGGTGTTCCCGAACCAGCGCAACTGGCAGCTCGACCCGAAGACGTGTCACCAGAGCTTCCACCTGGACCGGCAGATCATCGACGACGCCAAGAGCCTGCTGCTTCAGAAGCGCTCGCCGACCGAGGACGTGACGGCCCGGCTGCAGCGGCTGGAGCAGAAGCTGGACCAGCTGCTGGACAAGCTCTGCCCGCAGGAAGCCGTGACCGCCTGAGCGTCTCGTATCAGTTGTGACGGACGGCACCACGTGAGATTGACCCGAACACCTCGTGAGCACGGCTGACGAGATTGACCGCTGACCAACTGTAGCTCTGGCAAAGTTGTAGACGACTACACCCCCCATATATATATATATATATATATATATATATATATATATATATATATATATATATATATATATATATATACATATATATATATATAACATATACATATACATATATATATATATATATATATATATATATATATATATATATATATATATATATATATATATATATATATATATATATATGTGTGTGTGTGTGTGTTTGTACCATGCAGGCTGTTACGAACATTCCAACTCTGGTAGCTGCCCATGGAAGGAACGTTTTCTCTGATCTGCTTTGATCTTTGCATAGTGAACTGGCGAGGACCATCAAGTGGTGGGCTTCATACAGGGAGCGGAGATAGGCATTCCGGCGATCCCTCCCAAGACGGTCGATATTCAATGGGAATTAGCACAAACCAGGACAGACCTCGAAAGTCCAAGAATCCTAACCACAGAGATCTGATTTCAAAATAACCCGTGAACCCATAGCTATCCATATCAGAGCTGTTAGTTAACATTGACCGGGAAAGCTGTGTTTCCCACCCGTTTGCAAACCAGTTGGAAATAAGCTGCTGGATCTGCCGCTGCTTCCGTCGCACCGCCAGCCACTGGGAACAACACTCGCGAATCCCTGCATGTAAGATTAGTGTGCTTCCATTGGAACGCTAGGCAGTGCTATTTTTTTTCGTCTAGCTTGTGATGCCCTACTGATAAATATTTCCCGTGTGAACCAACGTGTCCCACATGCTGTTTTATACACATATGTTAATAATTAGACATTTCCTAGTCATCTCTTTGTAGGCTGACGCAAGCCGTGTTGCATGAGACTTCATATTGTATGCTGTTGCACTCGTTTTGCTACCGATGCCTTTTATTTCCGCGAAGATTCGCGATGTTCACATGCAGACAGACATGCTTGTTGTTTCCTTACATATGAACAGCCTGGTAGAGAATCTTTGGCCTCAGCTTGGGTATTAAGAAGGCAATGCAGATCGATAGCATAAAGGACGCTGTTTCCGGAATCTGGCTATTCCTTAGTACCCGACAGTGTTTTGGACACTGCAGCGAAAATGGCAGCTGGTGGATATGTGAAATGCCAATACACGCGCATGCTAATTTATGCTATGCACAATCCTGTTTACCATTGACGAGTGGTTCCTTACCGGTGATGTGCTGCAGAGCAGCCAAAGGCTGGCATCCAAGAACGTTTTGTTTCTTTTTAAAGTCCACCATCCATGGCCAGCTGACGAAGAGCACCACCCCCAACGACTGCTATAAGCCTTGCGTTGATGAGCAAAATAAACAGCGCAGTCGAGACACTTGAACCTAAGCGATGGAGTGTGTGGAGAACGCCTAATTTAGTATAGTAAAAGACAATGAACGAAATACGTCTGCGTCCCCGCCGTCGTCTCCGGTGTTCTGCATTTTGGCACCTATATTTCGCAACGAACGATTGCGAGTAGGGCGATGAAACTTTTCCAACGATTAAAAGTCTGTTCACTTCAGATTGTATTCTATTTTGGACTTGATTAACCGAGGGGATTACTCGTGGCGCGCGACTACTCTCTCCATTGGTAATACATGTTCGATGGAGGTTCGCTGTCGCGCCGGCAGATGGCAGTTGCGCTCCTCCAGCAGATGGCAGCGGGGCATCTACCTCTCGTCGCGACCCGCCACGTTGTGCCAGCGCCGGCGGTCGGCCGGCGGCGAGACCACTCCTATCACATTCACATAATGTCTACAGCTAGCGGAGTCTAATGTAGTAAACTAGTGATACCTCAGGTACGTAGTAAATAAACAAGTGAATAAACATTTGATTTATTCCATAACGGAAACGTTGCTGCTCTGCTACTCCACAAGTGCTCGGGTTCTGGCTATGCCAAAATAGCGACATTCAGCCAGATAACAAAAGACAATGAACGAAGCCCGTTGGCGCCACCGCCGCCGCCGGTGTCGTACACTTTTGCATCTATATTTCGGCAAAGATTGCGAGTAGGGAGATGCAATTGGCCAACGGTTAAAAGTCGGCTCACTTCAGATTGCATTCGATTTGAGGCTTGATTAACTAAGGGGTGAACCCGTGATGCGCGACTTGGCTCATGCCTTCACACGGGCCAAGTCGCGTAGTCGCCAAGACTTCGCATGGACAACGAATGGACGATGTACGCGGTCGAGATTTGTTGGTGTGGGATGTGTCACGAGCGCGCGCTATCCGCTCACAATTCACTCGACATCCCCATTCGCTTTACATCGGCTCGAAATTGTTCGACGAAAAACTTGCGTTTGCATATCAAAGCGTGGCACGGAACGGATGAGCGGCATCGAGGCGTGATTGGTACCACGCGAAAGCCCGTAGTTTTGTCTATCCGTTGGTCATACTTTCGAAGCGGTCGGGTTAATGTGTTGCACGCGAGACACTTGAAGGTGCTATAAACTCAGAGTGCACGCAAATCAGCAATCTCCTACAGTTTTAACACGTGGAACTTGCAATTTTATAACTTGGAATGTGATCTACTTTAGTGCGCCGAGTCGGGTCGGTTTCAACCGGCAAACTCGTGAACCAATAGACCGATCGACACGAAACCGACACCACGGTGAGGTGGCGACGATCGCCAAGCTCGACAGCGCAAACAAAAATGTGCCGCCCATGGCACGCCAAAAGCAAAATCGGCCCATTCCGGCGTTTTTCACGATTGTGTCTGGTGCAGGAAAACCGGGACGAATGGCGAAGCGCCGTTGCTTGTATTGCTCGGACCCATGCACCGGTTGCACTTTTCCAACGCACCATCGTCACCTGCTGTGCTCCGGGGCACCGCCTCTGTGACAAAGGTGGTACAGGTCGTGACCCAGAAAGTGTGCTTCCCGCCCCATAGCGTAGGTGTAGGTTTCTGAAAATGATTGGGAGGCCACGATATATACAGGCAATAGGCGGGTCCCAATGGATTTGGGGCATGCCACATAGGGTCCCATGTTTGAAGTTAAAATTATTGGGCGGGCACAGTCAACACTACGGAGGGTGGGGGTGGGGGAGCAGGGGGGTAAGCGCCCTCCAAAAAGCATACAAAGCTCATTGACGACCTTGTAAGACACCAAACTCACGCCATATACTGGGCTTCAGGTCAGGTGCTGGTCCATGCTAGGGCTGCATCGCAGTCTGTCTCAATATTGGGCTTCAGGTCAGGTGCTGGTCCATGCCAGGGCTGCATCGCAGTCTGCCTCAATACTGGGCTTTCGCATGGCCATACCAGAAACTGATACTGGGCCGGTACCGATCGTCTAATTCGCGACACCAGGAACGAATTAACTGGATACAAGCTTAACACTGGAATATATTCCTTACCTATGGGGTTAACAGGTGGCTAGAGGTAGTGAAGCATCGAGCATCGAGGGTTTCAAGAGGGCGGAAAGAATTGTTCTTCGGTGATAGGTGTACGCCTTTTTGTCATGTGTTGTCACTGACTAACAAGCCTTAAAAGAGGCGAAGTAGAAAACTGACTTGGCGGCAGTGCACAAACCCAACGTAGTGGATAAAGGCAAAGAGGTAAATGCAGATGCCGAGAGACACATTCTCGGTGATCGCCATCGTCGTCTCAGGACAAAGATGGGTAGACAGATGGCTGAGAGAACAAATGGCCGACGTGGTGTCCGCAGCTCCTTGCTCGACCTCCTTTTAGGGGTTCACTAACCAGTCAATGAACACTGCAGTCACTACGGTACTATACGGCTTTATATATATATATACAGCACTAGTTACGACAGTCACTATATCCATGTAGTGATCCGATAACTGCATCTTTTTTGCATGCGCAAAACCCTCTGTTGACGTTCTATAAGCACGCATTCGAAGCGGCTGTACGTCCGGTATTGTCTGTCTGACTGGGCGGTGATTTTCAGTTAATTGCGCATCTCGATCTCGATCTTGTACTGATGCTTCCCCAAGACTGTCGCGTCAAGAAGTGTCAGAAAAGCAGCAGGTATCACTGTGTACATGTGCAGCCACTCTCCATCGCACACAATAGACAATTGCACTAGCGTGATTAGAATCTGCCCGCAGAAAACAATCACATGGTCAGAGCAATATCCGATCACTGGAGACGTGGTTGCATGATACCGAGTCTGGCTGCTCGGTAGTTAGCGATTGGTTAAAGTAGAGCTGCGTGGGACACCCCACCGATCTAATACGTCATGTCAGGCAGTGGCGCTGGGACACTGAATCTTCTCCGTGTCAGGTGAGACAGTGCCACTGTGACACCGTCTTCCTCCGCGTCAGGTGAGACAGTGCCACTGCGACACCTTCCTCCGCGTCAGGTGAGACAGTGCCACTGTGACACCGTCTTCCTCCGCGTCAGGTGAGACAGTGCCACTGCGACACCTTCCTCCGCGTCAGATGAGACAGTGCCATTGTGACACCTTCCTCCGCGTCAGATGAGACAGTGCCATTGTGACACCTTCCTCCGCGTCAGGTGAGACAATTCCACTGTGACACCGTCTTCCTCCACGTCAGGTGAGACAGTGCCACTGTGACACCGTTTTCCTCTGCGCCAGGTGAGACAGTGCCACTGTGACACTGTCTTCCCCCACGTCAGGTGAGACAGTGCCACTGTGATACCGTCTTCCCCCACGTCAGGTGAGACAATGCCACTGTGACACCTTCCTCCACGTCAGGTGACACAGTGCCACTGCGACACCGTCTTCCTCCACGTCAGGTGAGACAGTGCCACTGTGACACCTTCCTCCACGTCAGGTGAGACAGTGCCATTGTGACACCTTCATCCACGCCAGGTGAGACAGTGCCACTGCGACACCGTCTTCCCCCACGTCAGGTGAGACAGTGCCACTGTGACACCTTCATCCACGTCAGGTGAGACAGCGCCACTGTGACACCGTCTTCCCCCACGTCAGGTGAGACAGTGCCACTGTGACACCTTCATCCACGCCAGGTGAGACAGTGCCACTGCGACACCGTCTTCCTCCACGCCAGGTGAGACAGTGCCACTGCGACACCGTCTTCCTCCACGTCAGGTGAGACAGCGCCACTGTGACACCGTCTTCCCCCACGTCAGGTGAGACAGTGCCACTGTGACACCGTCTTCCCCCACGTCAGGTGAGACAGTGCCACTGTGACACCTTCATCCACGCCAGGTGAGACAGTGCCACTGCGACACCGTCTTCCTCCACGCCAGGTGAGACAGTGCCACTGCGACACCGTCTTCCTCCACGTCAGGTGAGACAGCGCCACTGTGACACCGTCTTCCCCCACGTCAGGTGAGACAGTGCCACTGTGACACCTTCATCCACGCCAGGTGAGACAGTGCCACTGCGACACCGTCTTCCCCCACGTCAGGTGAGACAGCGCCACTGTGACACCGTCTTCCCCCACGTCAGGTGAGACAGTGCCACTGTGACACCTTCATCCACGCCAGGTGAGACAGTGTCACTGCGACACCGTCTTCCCCCACGTCAGGTGAGACAGCGCCACTGTGACACCGTCTTCCCCCACGTCAGGTGAGACAATGCCACTGTGACACCTTCATCCACGCCAGGTGAGACAGTGCCACTGCGACACCGTCTTCCCCCACGTCAGGTGAGACAGCGCCACTGTGATACCGTCTTCCCCACGTCAGGTGAGACAATGCCACTGTGACACCTTCCTCCACGCCAGGTGAGACAGTGCCACTGCGACACCGTCTTCCCCCACGTCAGGTGAGACAGCGCCACTGTGACACCGTCTTCCCCCACGTCAGGTGAGACAGTGCCACTGTGACACCTTCATCCACGCCAGGTGAGACAGTGCCACTGCGACACCGTCTTCCCCCACGTCAGGTGAGACAGCGCCACTGTGATACCGTCTTCCCCACGTCAGGTGAGACAGTGCCACTGTGACACCTTCATCCACGCCAGGTGAGACAGTGCCACTGCGACACCGTCTTCCCCCACGTCAGGTGAGACAGCGCCACTGTGACACCGTCTTCCTCCACGCCAGGTGAGACAGTGCCACTGCGACACCGTCTTCCTCCACGTCAGGTGAGACAGCGCCACTGTGACACCGTCTTCCCCCACGTCAGGTGAGACAGCGCCACTGTGACACCTTCATCCACGTCAGGTGAGACAGTGCCACTGCGACACCGTCTTCCCCACGTCAGGTGAGACAGCGCCACTGTGACACCGTCTTCCCCCACGTCAGGTGAGACAGTGCCACTGTGACACCGTTTTCCTCTGCGCCAGGTGAGACAGTGCCACTGTGACACCGTCTTCCCCGGCGTCAAGTGAGACAGTGCCATTGTGACACCTTCCTCCGCGTCAGGTGAGACAATGCCACTGTAACACCGTCTTCCTCCACGTCAGGTGAGACAGTGCCACTGTGACACCGTCTTCCTCGGACTCTGCATCATGGCCAGCCAGTGTGTGACGGCGGTGTCTCCGCGCACGTTGCGGCCCACGGCCACCTTGCCCACGCACATCTCCTTGCGGGCCGATGCCGACCGGTGCTCCAGTAGGTCCGGCACGGTGTCGCCTGCAACGGCGCAGTCATGTCACACTGTGGTCACGCACGGCAGTCGGGGGTACGGCAGCTCAGTCGGGGGAACCTCAGTCGGGGGCACCTCAGTCGGGGGGGGCACGGCAGCTCAGTAGGGGGAACCTCAGTCAGCGGGGGCAGAGCAGCTCAGTAGGCAGGGCACTGCAGTTCAGTCGGGGGTACGACGGCTCAGTCGGGGGGGGCAGTTCAGTCGGGGGTACGGAAGCTCAGTCAGGGGGGCACCTCAGTCAGGGGCGGGGGGGGCACGGCAGCTCAGTAGGCAGGGCACGGCAGCTCAGTGGACATGACGATTCTTGGTCGCAGCATCGCGCGTTCGAACCCCGCAGCCGGCAGTATTACCGAGTCCACCCGAGACCAATCGGCGTGAGAGGTTGGCGACGCTGTATATGGCCCGCTATAGTCGAATGCGTCGTAAAATAGCCCGTAAAATAGGGTTCTTGGTCCATGCAACAGTCGCCACGTCACGCCTGAGGCTACCTGCCACACAGCAGTCGTCTGAAACAGCGGCAGACAGTCGGGTGACGTGACCACAGACGCTACGTCACGTCTGAGGCTACCTGCCACACAGCAGTCGTCTGAGACAGCGGCAGACAGTCGGGTGACGTGACCACAGACGCTACGTCACGCCTGAGGCTACCTGCCACACAGCAGTCGTCTGAGACAGCGGCAGACAGTCGGGTGACGTGACCACAGACGCCACGTCACGCCTGAGGCTACCTGCCACACAGCAGTCGTCTGAGACAGCGGCAGACAGTCGGGTGACGTGACCACAGACGCTACGTCACGTCTGAGGCTACCTGCCACACAGCAGTCGTCTGAGACAGCGGCAGACAGTCGGGTGACGTGACCACAGTCGCCACGTCACGCCTGAGGCTACCTGCCACACAGCAGTCGCCTGAGACAGCGGCAGACAGTCGGGTGACGTGACCACAGACGCTACGTCACGTCTGAGGCTACCTGCCACACAGCAGTCGTCTGAGACAGCGGCAGACAGTCGGGTGACGTGACCACAGACGCTACGTCACGTCTGAGGCTACCTGCCACACAGCAGTCGTCTGAGACAGCGGCAGACAGTCGGGTGACGTGACCACAGTCGCCACATCACGCCTGAGGCTACCTGCCACACAGCAGTCGTCTGAGACAGCGGCAGACAGTCGGGTGACGTGACCACAGACGCTACGTCACGTCTGAGGCTACCTGCCACACAGCAGTCGTCTGAGACAGCGGCAGACAGTCGGGTGACGTGACCACAGTCGCCACGTCACGCCTGAGGCTACCTGCCACACAGCAGTCGCCTGAGACAGCGGCAGACAGTCGGGTGACGTGACCACAGACGCTACGTCACGTCTGAGGCTACCTGCCACACAGCAGTCGTCTGAGACAGCGGCAGACAGTCGGGTGACGTGACCACAGACGCCACGTCACGTCTGAGGCTACCTGCCACACAGCAGTCGTCTGAGACAGCGGCAGACAGTCGGGTGACGTGACCACAGACGCTACGTCACGCCTGAGGCTACCTGCCACACAGCAGTCGTCTGAGACAGCGGCAGGCAGTCGGGTGACGTGACCACAGTCGCCACGTCACGCCTGAGGCTACCTGCCATACAGCAGTCGCCTGAGACAGCGGCAGACAGTCGGGTGACGTGACCACAGTCGCCACGTCACGTCTGAGGCTACCTGCCACACAGCAGTCGTCTGAGACAGCGGCAGACAGTCGGGTGACGTGACCACAGACGCTACGTCACGTCTGAGGCTACCTGCCACACAGCAGTCGTCTGAGACAGCGGCAGGCAGTCGGGTGACGTGACCACAGTCGCCACGTCACGCCTGAGGCTACCTGCCATACAGCAGTCGCCTGAGACAGCGGCAGACAGTCGGGTGACGTGACCACAGACGCTACGTCACGTCTGAGGCTACCTGCCACACAGCAGTCGTCTGAGACAGCGGCAGACAGTCGGGTGACGTGACCACAGACGCCACGTCACGCCTGAGGCTACCTGCCACACAGCAGTCGTCTGAGACAGCGGCAGGCAGTCGGGTGACGTGACCACTTCTCTGATGATCACGCCAGTTGGAGGTGACCACTTGCTGCACTTGCTTGCGTCTTTGCTTGTGTCCTGGCGCGTGCACTTGCTGTTTCCGGAGTGCCACCGCGATGAAGTGGTCACCTCTAACTGGCGCCACCACCTGAGGAGTGGTGTGTAGTTTCCAGGGACGGTGGCAACAGTGGTGGGATTCGTTGTACACGATGCTGCGTGACTACGCGGACGACAAAAACGCTGGTGTCGAGAGAAAGCACCGCAGTTTGACAGGCAGGCAGCGTCCTACACGCAGGTGGTCGCGAGAGAACGCTGGTGAAATGCATCATCGCGTGTTTATTCGATGCACTACTCCTACCAGCCGTCGCTCGAAACACGGCACCATCCGTGAGTGTCGCCGCCACTTGGATGGTGGCGACGCGCCTCTACCCAGCTTTCACTAGGTTAGCCGAAAGAGGTTCCGTGAAGAAGCTCCTTAGAAGAGGGCTCCTGAACTGCTGTGACGCTACTGAACACTCCTGGTACACTCGCTTTCGGTGGGATGTTCGGGGGTACCCTAAGCATGGCTGGCTCACTAGGAACGTAGGCTGTGACGCTGCACACCAGAAATTACTGGTAGGCTGCGCCGTTTCACAGTTATGAGTTGCGTGACAGTCTAACAGCTTCGCCACCGGCCAGCGTCCGTGCCATAGGATTCGCGTGTGTGGTGGTCACGCGACCATTTGCCCTGCAGCCATGCAGTGGTAAACACGGGTCTTCCCTGTTCCCGCCTTGCATTCCTCTGTCGACGAAACAACATTGGCAGCTAAACGAGCAGGTTACTGGACTTCTGTCGATAAGCAACAATTGATAGCTGCGGATTTCGACTCCAGCAACACAGAATGAGCAGGAAAGGTTGGAAAAAGCTCAGTTGCAAAGATGTAGCGAAAGGAGATGGGAGGTTTATGAAGTCAATGAAGTATTCTCTGGCCCCAAAATAATAATAGAATGTCCAACATTTATACGTTTTAGAAATGTAGTTCGAACTCTTGCTGCGATGGCTTTATGAACCAGGATCCAATTGCTAAGAAGAGCTGGTTTCGTGAACCCTGGCCATGATTTCATAAATTACAGTTTTACAGTCTAAATTTGGCAAAGCGCTTCACGTGCCTTCAATACACCGACACGGCGACCCTGGCAGCTCGCTCTCGACCTTATCGTGCCAATTGCCAACTGACCCTCCCAGCCGGGGACTAAAAGCGAGCACGCGAAGCGACTCGAACCCAGCATTGCCAGGACAGCGGAGACGGGCGCACGACAGCGCTCTAGCCAACTAAGCTACCGAGGCGGCAAGTCACAGTGAGGCACTTGCTTGCTTAATTCAGATTCATTGACAAGTCAATTAGTTACTTGATTAAATTGCATCTACTTCATTGAGAATCACGTGTTTTAGGGCGCAAGGAATGTGTTGCATGATATCATATGATCAAAATTTTACTTTATATGAAGCAATATAAAGTAAAATCTTTGTATGGTGAAATAGTTGGATGGTATCAGCGTGAAGAAATACTTTATCCCCACGGAATTCTGAATATGTCGCTTGCAGTACAGTGCACAACATATGCAATAAATAATATGATATCATGCAACACATTCCGTGCGCCCTAAAACATGTGATTCTCAATGAAGTAGATGCAATTTAATCAAGTAACTAATTGACTTGTCAATGAATCTGAATTAAGCAAGCAAGTGCCTCACTGTGACTTGCCGCCTCGGTAGCTTAGTTGGCTAGAGCGCTGTCGTGCACCCGTCTCCGCTGTCCTGGCAATGCTGGGTTCGAGTCGCTTCGCGTGCTCGGTTTTAGTCCCCGGCTGGGAGGGTCAGTTGGCAATTGGCACGATAAGGTCGGGAGCGAGCTGCCGGGGTCGCCGTGTCGGTGTATTGACGGCACGTGAAGCACTTTGCCAAATTTATACTGTAAAACTGTAATTCATGGAATCATGGCCAGGGTTCACGAAACCAGCTCTTCTTGGCAATTGGATCCTGGTTCATAAAGCCACCCCAGCAAGAGTTCAACTACATTTCTAAAACGTATAAATGTTGGACATTCCATTATTATTTTGGGGCCAGAGAATACTTCATTGACATCATAAACCTCCCATCTCCTTTCGCTACATCTTTGCAACTGAGCTTTTTCCAACCTTTCCTGCTCATTCTGTGTTGCTGGAGTCGAAATCCGCAGCTATCAATTGTTGCTTATCGACAGAAGTCCAGTAAGCTGCTCGTTTAACTGCCAATGTTGTTTCGCCGACAGAGGAATGCAAGGCGGGAACAGGGAAGACCCGTGTTTACCACTGCATGGCTGCAGGGCAAATGGTCGCGTGACCACCATACACGCGAATCCTATGGCTCGGACGCTGGCCGGTGGCGAAGCTGTTAGACTGTCACGCAACTCATAACTGTGAAACGGCGCAGCCTACCAGTAAGTTTTGGTGTGCAGCGTCACAGCCTACGTTCCTAGTGAGCCAGCCATGCTAAGGGTACCCCCCAACATCCCACCGAAAGCGAGTGTACCAGTGTTTCGGAGAGAGCGTGTTCTGCTGGTGTTTGGGGACGGAAGGTGGTGTAGAGTGCTGGGGGCGGAGCGACCGGTCAGCTGAAGCTGGGCTTGTCCACAATGCCACTGTGGCCCGTCACAAGTGATCACATGTGACCCGTCACAGGCGGGCACATGTGCCGTGAAGGTACGAATTCCAAGCGATGAGAGTATAGGGTGCGTGTCTAGCGAGGCGATGGAGTGACAGCTTGGTGCAGGTGGTGACCACCTCACGCTGTTGGTTATTTTGACAGCCTGTCTGGTGCTGGAGATCAGCCTTGCACACGGACAAGGCAGGCGCGGACGCTGACTTATACATTGTACGGCAATAATACATTGTATGCTGGTATATTTTATGTTACTTGTATGTGTGATTCCGTGTGTGTCGTTGTTTAGTTTTTCTTCCATAAAGAAATTAGCATGGCTGTAGATAGCGGATTAGCGGATGTTTTGGTGGCAACATTGGTGGTAGCGTCAACGCTATCAAAGGTCACCAAGCTTAGATCAAACGAAGGAGGCCAAACTCCGGTCGTTGGTTTTGAGAAGTGGTATTGTTAGGAGAACGTTCACAGTGCGGGCTAAATCAAAGCTTAGATAGACCCTATGTTCACGTAGGGTCGTATCGACAATGGACAACAAACGGAAGGATATTGTTGTAACCCGAGGTCGACTTTTGAGTTCAGGTCAAGGTAAAACTTCAATTTTACGTTTTCGTTCACAATTGCATACCTAACCATCCCACAACAATGGAATGTGTATGATAGGCCACAATGTTCTCTACCAGTGTTCAGCGGCTCAGGTTAATGGAAGGCCATGTCACGAAGATGTAGCCAAACAGGTGTGCTGGAATACCAGTTCAGTAGCGTTCAAAGTGATACAAGGATGGAATGCTAATTGCTAAATGGAGTTATATGAGCCCCAATAGTGCACAATAATGTCCTTAGATGACTGTTTGACCTCTTCAAGGCCATCTCAGGCTGCTTACCCGATATCACTTGGTATGATCTTGGGTGACGTTTTGAATCATTGAGGTTAAATCAAAATATGTTTGTAGATGCTTTATCCCCGTTCATTGCTCAAATTTAGCCTAATGCCCGCAACATAAGTGATATGACACCGCGCAAGACCACAGGCTTATGCGGTACAACAAACTAAGCATAACCTAGAAAACGATATGAGCTTAAGCACGCGGTATTTGTCAGTTGTCCGTACAAATGCTTAAAATGTGCAACATTTCGTTCTCTGGAAAGCGTCTACCTACAAACGAGCGCTAACTCAAACAGATTTAGCGTAAGAAGCAAATGGTGAGCGAACCACACGGGACAATTGCAAATTTGGGATGCTCGACCTCGTTTGACCTGGCAGATTATGACCTCAAAACTTGAGACTAACGTACGTGAAAGTTCCCCGAGGAAAACATCTACCGTAAGCAGCACATGAGTGGTCACCATCTGGCATGGGGAGCATTTCTGAATGGCATTACCAATCTTAGTAGATAAAGGAAGTACCTGTCAATTGATCAACATCATCGTTTTTTTTCCAACTGAGATCAAAATATGAGATTGTCCGATGGAAGTCCCAGGTTCTCATATTTTGAACATGCAATAAGATGGGAATAATGGGATATGGGAATATGCAAGTTTGCATATTCACTGGCACCACAAGACGTCGAAACTGGAAAATGAATAGCAGAAGATGATGGGCTGCGGGATTTCTTGTGAAGTCGTGTCACTTCGTGGCTTTGTGTGTCGCGTAGCGGGTCGGCTCACACGAAGTCCTTGTGCATGTAGGAAGAGAGACATTCATCCAGCTTTTGGGTAGCAGGCAGCGTAGTGTCACAGCATTACCGACTGGCCATGAGCTGCGCTGTTGCTGGCGCAGCATGGGTAGACATCACAAATACGCTGTATGTGGTCTGTGATGGATCGATGTCGAAAACAAGGAACACGGTGGGTCATTGCATGCACTTACCACGAGCGAGGGATGCCACAGCGCGTCTACTCCTGTGTATGTACACCACGAGCGGGGGGACGCCGCGGCGCATCTGCTCCTGTGTATGTACGACAAAGCTTATCTGGGTGACCTGGGCTAGCCCGACCCACACACCTTTTAAGCGCTCATAGCTTTTTTTGCTATAGCATTGCAAGCCATAATTAATTCACTCAGATTTGCGCCTGCTCTTTTAATTGTCATTTTAAAAGCAGTTTCCACGATTTTTCTTTTGAATGAGCACATTCCTTACACCAGGAGAAGGTTCTGGCGTGATTTGGTGGTATCGAGTGGGCCGGCAGCATGTGGTGAACGCTTCTCGAACTTCAATGCGTTTTGCCGAAGTCCCTTGCAGTTGCTTCTGAAATTTGGCACAATACCGCCATGCTTCGGCGGGCTGCCGAAAATTCCGCAGTTGCGGCAGGTCCCCAGCTGTAATGCGCGCTGTCATTCCCAATCCAATGCCACTTCTTATTGTTGCAAATTCTTATGCCGATAACACTAAACATGCTTTTGAATATGCATGCATGTAAATCGATTTTAAGGTTTTGACTTTTGGAAAGAGAGAAAAACTGACGTGAATGCTTTCTGCAAGATGCAATGCAGGGTTTGCAAGAAGTATTCCCCGTCAGATGCAATTGCAACCCCGCACATGCTGCATGCGCCTGCAGCATGTGGTATGACTCTCGACTGTGGGAGGAGCCGAGATCCGAGCTGGTGGTACCTGAGCCGGCACCCGAGCTGGTGGTATGTACCTGAGCCGCTCTTGGCCAGGGCGGTTGTGTCCGGCGGCCGGTGGAACACACAGACCAGAAGCGTCACCGCCTCCAGCTGCGTGAACGGCAGGTCGAACACCACCGTCTCGTCGAAGGTAGGCGACGCACTGCCCTGACATGTTGCTGTCTTCTTCTTCTTGATGACACGCCCCGAGCCGCTCAGCAGGAATGCGCGAACATAGGGACCTGCGGCCGACCAGACTATCAACACATAACAACCTGCGACCGACCAGACCGTGAACACTTAGGGACCTGCGACCGGCCAGACCACAGCATGTAGGGATCTAACTAGGCCGCCAACACGTAGGGATCTAACGAGCTCACCAACATGTAGGGATCCAACCAGGCCACCAACCGTGTGGATCTAACCAGACAACCAACACGTAGGATCTACTAGGCCACCAACATATAGGGATCAAACGAGACGGCCATTTCTAGCTGGCATGAACATCCTAGCTTCCAGAGTAGACGTCTTCAGGTCCCAGTGGCCCCTTCCACGCCATTTGTTGGATTCATTAAATTTTTCCTCGGCTATATCTATGTGCCTACACCTTGAGGGGTCTTTGCGGGCCCTAGCAGGCGATCGCCTGGACGGCCCTCCTCGAACCCGCCAGTGGGTGGCGGGTGGCGGGTGGCGGGTGCGGGTGGCGGGTGGCGGGTGTCCCTTCGCCCCTCCTGGCTATGCCACTGCATTCAGCCACTACCTTGTACCTACTGAATAAAACAATGAACAGCAGAACGCTATTATCTCACTGTGCTTTCTTCGCAATGCAGCAATTCAGTGAGACATGGTATGCGACATGGGATATCGGGTGGTAATCTTGTCTGTGATTGAGCCACTACTGCACACCTGTTGCCCATATCTGATTATGTACCAGGAGCGGATCCAGGTCTTTTAGTGGGGAGATGGTTGGCACCTGTCTGGGAGGCACCACTGATTTTGAAGTTTTTTTTCTTCAATAGGGATGGGTGCACTCGGTCGTGCTGCAGAAGCGCCTTTTCTACCCAGAGGGATCCTTATCTAGTCAGCCGACCCATCCCCGCCAGGAAGTGGGCTTCCCCCTTCGCCGCCACCCTTGGCTACGCCACTGCCTCAATGCAAAGGATTTTCAGATGTTGACGTCAAACGTCAATCAAACATGGAATAATGCAACTCACACCCTACAAAGATGTAAAATTACAACTGCAGATTTGGTTGAAGCCTCAAACAATGGCCATTTTAAAGACATGCGACTAGGCGTGTGCCGAGTGAAGACAATCACTTCAATCACTACAATCTGTGTAACGCATTTTAGCTGTTAATTGCGCGAAGCATGCCAGAGCGACGCCCTAGTTTTGTTCGCGCGCGCGACAGCTGTAACAATGCTGAGGCGGCACGCTAGGCTGATGGCGAAGCCACAGCAGCACGACCGACCACTCACAAAACTGCCACGGCAGCACGACCGACCACTCACAGAACTGCCACAGCAGCACGACCGACCACTCACAAAACTGCCACGGCAGCACGACCGACCACTCACAGAACTGCCACAGCAGCACGACCGGCCACTCACAAAACTGCCACAGCAGCACGACCGACCACTCACAAAACTGCCACGGCAGCACGACCGACCACTCACAGAACTGCCACAGCAGCACGACCGACCACTCACAAAACTGCCACGGCAGCACGACCGACCACTCACAGAACTTCTACACCAGCACGACCGACCACTCACAGAACTGCCACAGCAGCACGACCGACCACTCACAAAACTGCCACGGCAGCACGACCGACCACTCACAGAACTTCCACACCAGCACGACCGACCACTCACAGAACTGCCACAGCAGCACGACCGACCACTCACAGAACTGCCACGGCAGCACGACCGGCCACTCACAGAACTGCCACGGCAGCATGACCGACCACTCACAGAATTGCCACGGCAGCACGACCGACCACTCACAGAACTGCCACGGCAGCACGACCGACCACTCACAGAACTGCCACGGCAGCACGACCGATCACTCACAGAACTGCTGGATGTCCTCGGTGACCCGTGACGTCACCAGGCTGGAGGCCTTGCCGAGGGTCACGGTCAGACGCTGCGCGGTGGGCAGGTAGCTGAGCCCGAACAGAAACTCGCCGTACGTCTGCGAACGACCAACACAGCCGCATGCCAGGGGTGTTGGCCTTTGTCTCACAGGTGACAAGCGCTACGGTCCGTATAGCAGACGTCTGCGGGCCAGCATTGTCTTCAGTGTACCTATGCAATGTGTCTGCACTGTGCAGTGTACCTATGCATCTATGCAGTGCACCTATGCAATGCTCCTGCACTGTCCACTGTACCTATGTACTTATGCAGTGCATTTGCAGTGTGCAGTAAATGCACCTATGCAAATTACTTCTCAACATAGTGCTTTAAACAATCGGTGGAGTGGGGAGTCAGTGCAGTCATACTTGGGGAAGTTCTGCCACAAAATAAACGTTTCATGCTGCCTGGAGCCATATTGACTCACAGTCAATATGAGTTTTCTAGCTACTTTGTATGGCCAATGGCGGCTGAGGAGGAACTGTGCTTCGGAAATGTTGCTGTTGCCGTCGAAGTTGGCGCCTCTTGTCACTTGGTTCATATGCGCGGTGCCATTTCAGAAACTGAAATTCTGGTGTGTAGCTATGCTCGGTGGCAGTTTCAGGGAGAAAGACAGGGGCGCATGGCTTGCTGTATACATCTCAGCGTACGTAGATCGAACAAACCCTGAAAGGCGTTGGCTGATTTCCTCCCGGGATTCTCCCTGCCCAGTTGTCTTGTCTGGCCACACCATTAGAAGTAGAGTACGTCACAGACATGTCGAGATCGATGCACACTCTCTGGTTATAGTTGTCAGAAATTTGACATGGTACACCAAGCGTCCCCCTTTGTTTCGCCTCCTCAATCGCCCCGGTCCTTTTTTGACTCCTGTACAAGCCAAAGACACCCCGAAGCAAATTCAATAGCTTTTACATGACATTAGTATCCTATTCTAATGGAACATGAAATAAGTATTACGGAACCGTTTTCTGGGTGACTGATTGACATTCCTGTCCGTTGTAACAAGGCATGAACCTAAGTTCTATATCAACGAACGTTCAACGTCGCGTTATTTATCATGAAAGGCAATCGGGGGGGGGGGGTTTAGAGGCGTGCCGGACCATAGAGGTCATTTGCGCCGCCTTCAAAGCGAGTGTGTTTTGCAAGCAAGGCTCAGGCAAGTGTACCTACATTTACGTTAAGGGAGTTTTACTTCACAGTGTGCGTGTTGTTTTAGATGCTGACGGCGGGGGCTGGGTGGGGAAATCTCCAGGATGTGTAAATGGCTTTACTTTTATTTCGCTCCTCCGCAAGATAAATTGTAGCTGGGGTGGGGTGGGGGATGATTGAAATGCAATCTGATCCCTAGTTTTACAATTTCAAGTGATCTCTGGACAGTACAGCATATCACCTACCCCATCCACCCATTCTGTCAGTCCTTAGCTCCATCTTTTCACTGATAATTACAGCTTGCATCCACAGGTGGTGAAGCAAATCTTTTCGAACGATGCGTATAAATAGAAGCAAATCTGAATGAAATTATTGAGGAAAAACCATATGATGGCTAACATTTTCACTGTTCGGTGTTGCCGAATGCACTTTTGATGCAAATTCTGGAATTTCTGAGATTATGTACATTTTGTGATGACAACTTGCTTGCGCCGTCTTGCGAGCACATCACACAGTGCGAGTTGTGTACCTCACGAGGGCGGAATCCACCGTACGCAGGAATCCAGTGAAACTAGCCGCACAGGGATGGGGCTGCCTTTCCAACACGTCGGCCGGCCTTGCCAGCTTAGCATGCCCCGCCGCGTCACCAATACCGTGCAAATGCCAGATTGAATCAGTGCAAGTGAAGCGGCGGTCTTGCTTGCTCTATTCGACAGCCGTTACCATGTTCTCACTCACAGCCTTGCCGCTGCGCGAGCTGCAGCAAGAGCATGTTCTCAGAGCCTTGTCGCGGCGCGAGCTGTAGCAAGAGCATGTTCTCACAGCCTTGTCGCGGCGCGAGCTGCAGCACGATTATGTTCTCACAGCCTTGTTGCGGCGAGAGCTGTAGCAAGATCATGTTCTCACAGCCTTGTCGCGGCGCGAGCTGTAGCAAGATCATGTTCTCACAGCCTTGTTGCGGCGCGAGCTGTAGCAAGATTATGTTCTCACAGCCTTGTCGCGGCGCGAGCTGTAGCAAGATCATGTTGTCACAGCCTTGTCGCGGCGCGAGCTGTAGCAAGAGCATGTTCCCACAGCGTTGCCGAGCTGCAGGAAGATCATGTTCTCACAGCTTTGCCATGGCGCGAGCTGCAGCAAGATGATGTCTGACATGGCTTGGTGGCGCAATACCTGCGTTCCTCCCTTCCAACCAGTGGGCGGCATTTCGACGCCTGCAACGTCACCAGGCGGCTGAAAACAGGGCTAACTTTTCCAACAAGGAAGGAAGAAAGGATTCTGAATATCATTGTACTAGCCGTGTTTTTAAAAGCTGAATATCTTAATAGTTTAATATTTGAGGTTTTCCAATAGTCAGGAAGTTGGTCCTGGTATTTTTCAAAATGTATAATATGGATATAAAAGTCAGTATTTCTTCTGTAATGCACAGAAGATTATTCTGTAATTCACTCAAATATTTTATTTTCCTGGCGTCGAGGAGCGGGTCTCCTTGCGAGACTCACCAATCCCACGCTATGTATCTTTTCACACGCTCGCTATTAACGCCTCCGGCTGGGATGGCCAGTTGGCAACTGGCCTTGCAAGGCTGGGGGTGCAGGCACCAGGTGGCCGTCCCTGACTATGTGGGTACCTCGAACTGTCCGTCAAATTTGCATCGTAGAACTGGCATTTCCCGATCAGGAGGTCCGTTCAGGGTCAATGCAACGAGCTCGCGCTTAGCACTCACTCTGATTCTGTAAGGCTTCCACAACAACAATTTGAACTTCAAAAAAATGTTTTCCCTGGATCGCCCTGTCGAATCATTGGATTGTGTTGTTGTAACGTTTCAGAGGCAACTATTCACTCTGCGATGAAATCGCTCAGTGCCTGTGAAGCATACGGTTGCGTCAGCATAGTGCGGCGTGGTCTCGTGTCTTCTTCTCGCCAAAGCTGGACTTGCAGGTCGTGTTCGGCTCCTCCTCGCTACAGCTGTCGCCACGATCGATCCGTGCATGGCATCTGTTTGCTGAGTCGAGAGTTCGTGTTGCCACTGTGAAATCCGGCCCTACGTGCAACTCCCGAGGAAGAGGAACGTCTTGTAACAGTTCAGCTGGAAGCGCATTTTTGTGATGCGGTTTGTGCATTAAAAATCACTGTGCTGAAACGTGTTAGCTCGTAGCCTAATCTTGGTCATTGAGTTATATCGATACATTTTGTTGCTTATTCCGTTCGTCTTCAGGATAATGGGTTAGACCAGTTTATATATATATATATATATATATATATATATATATATATATATCATATATGTGCATGTCCCTCTGTTTATATGCACGAAACTTATTACTTGTAGTTTTAGTTCTAGGCCTATTTCTCGTCATCTACTATGCTCATTATCATCATACCCGGTGTACGTACTCCATCCGTACATTATATATCATGCCTCGCCTACAAGTGGAAACAATGGTGACTATGCACGAAGTTAAATGAAGAAGTATGCTCTGGTGGCGACTGGATGGATTGTGTTACGCTGATGCTGATGCGGCAATCTCAGCACCCAATTACCATTGTATTCCAAAGGACAATGGAAGTGACACCTATGTGGTTCAGTTTGTTCAGCAGCTTGCACGCTCATCGGGCGGTAATCAGTTCCCGTTATGAGCCACAAGATGTGACCTGCACCAGGGAATGGTGAAGTGATTCACCGGAATTGGAATCGTAACACCTGCGTGACGTCATGCTTCGGTGGCATAGCAATAATAAAAGTTTACGTTAGTGGGCCAGCCTGCCACAAGCTAAGCCCTAATAACTAACTAACTAACTGCCACAAGCTGGCTGTTTCGTATACACTTTTTATTTATACAATTACTCCACCGATGTAAATTGTCGTTTTCTACTGACGTGATTATGCTTCATGGTTGTAATCACTGTGCACGGACCGTAGTAAATATATTTCAGTGGTAAGTGATTGGTGCTAAGTTCCCATGTAGAAAACCAATTATTACTCCAAAATCAGCTACGCTTTCAAGACATCTTGAAAACACAATATTCAAAGGTTATGTTGTGTCCCATGAAACGTATTATAAATATGTACGTGATTAGTAATTTTTGGTTAGATAGAGCAGTAAATGTACTGCTTTATCTAATTAAAAATTATAATAATGCATGTATGCATTGCATAGTATTCAAGAAAAGACCGAAAGTTGCTTAGCAAAACACATATTGATTGGCTATTGATACATTGCTTTCCAAGCAGAAATGTGTCCGATTGTGGTGTGGTGTCCCGTGTGTGTGCAGTCTTGATGGTGATGCTGGAACGATTCGGAGACTGAACGAGACTGGAAGAGACCAAGGCTCGGAGAGACTGGACGGAGCTCGGAGATGCAGACGCCCGGAGGCTTGTGGACGAAGCGGAAGTCGGAGCCGCAGCGGCAGAGGTAGGCACACAAGTCAGGGCGGTGCTAGCCGACAGGGGGACGGCAGGCCCGTCGCCATCGTCTCAGCCCCATCCGAGGTGTGACGTCACACCTCTGCTGTGAGCCCTACAAGTCAGGGCGGTGCTAGCCGACCGGGGGACGGCAGGCCCGTCGCCATCGTCTCAGCCCATCCGATGTGTGACGTCACACCTCTGCTGTGAGCCCTACAAGTCAGGGCGGTGCTAGCCGACAGTGGACGGCAGGCCCGTCGCCATCGTCTCAGCCCATCCGATGTGTGACGTCACACCTCTGCTGTGAGCCCTACAAGTCAGGGCGGTGCTAGCCGACAGGGGGACGGCAGGCCCGTCGCCATCGTCTCAGCCCCATCCGAGGTGTGACGTCACACCTCTGCTGCGAGCCCTACTGCCGGCGGTGCTAGCCGACAGGGGGACGGCAGGCCCGTCGCCATCGTCTCAGCCCCATCCGAGGTGTGACGTCACACCTCTGCTGTGAGCCCTACTGCCGGCGGGTTTGTCTGGGCTCGAGTACCGCTCCGCCCGGTTCCACGGAGGACTCCGACGGGACAATAGTAGCATGTGAGAGCGTAATTTTCTCAACTGTTCGCAGCGCAGGCCACCGCACTCTGCGTAGTGTGCCAGGTGGGAAGCAGGTGTAATTCTCCAATAGCCGCATCGTGCTGTGTCGCACAAGCTGCTTAATGATGCACACATCTGATATGCAGATTATCACGCCTGGCGTGTGATGACGTGTCGCAATGTGTGTTCGAATGGTTCAGTAACCCGGCCCGCCGTCGAGTGCCATTGATTCAGCGGTCCCCGGTTCCAGTTAATTAACCCTGGTATCTTGTCGATGTCATCTAAGCAGAAATGTCAGCCCTTTTTTCGGCCCTGAATCAGCTGCTCCCCTGTGCGGGATCAAGCCCGCGATTGGCGTGTGACACGCCCCCGCAATCTACACAACAGTTTTATATTTTAGGATATTGGTTCGTCACCTAGGTCGGTTTAGAGGTTTCCCTGGCAACATCTGTAAATCGTACGTTTGATCATACCTGAGTAAACACTTGAACATATGCGCAATTGGAACATTTATCCTAGCACACCTCATCGTGGAATGCTAACGATGTGCGATTTGTTCAATTTTGACTCATAGATCAAGGGTCAGATGGAATCAATCTGTTCTTTAAATCCTCCGAAATAGTGCTAGTGAGCAGTATGTTCTTGCATCCAGGGATAGCAATGGATGGCAAGTTCAGCTTCAGCATCCGAAATAATCCCAGAGTGATGTATAAGCCGTGCACAAACGCTCAAGGTCAAACCGGCTAATAGCCGCTAATGAATTTGTGGAGGTCAGTGACATACTTAACCGGACTAGCTGAGTTGTTCACTTACACTTTGACCCGAAAGATTTATTGACCATTTCTGGCCAATAAGCATAAATCAGGTTAATTGTCCATAATTCACGGCTTCTTTGAAAAACGGCCAATCATGTTCCAATTTCGTATGTTGCTGGCCAGTTGACTTGCCACTTTCATGCTGTTCACACCATAAGGTCGGCAAAGGATGCACTGCTAGGCTCGGTGACTAGCGGAGCGCTAGATCGCGACGTTTCTTCTTGGTAGCGATACACAAATCCTTAGTGGGGTTGTGCACCAAGTCCATGCACTAGCGAGTGTTAGGATACATCTGCATACAACAGGAGCCTTCCTAGACCTAAACACATCCCATGGCGACTTCATTGTCTTATGACAACCTTTCAACCGTAAATGGCGTTACATTCTAAGTCTCAGGACTGTTTCCTTAATCGGTCCAATATTTGCATGTGCTAAACCCTACTCGTTGAAGCGAGGCTGTGGATCGGCCACTGGGTGGATGTTGGCTGTTGGCGTAGCAGTGCGGTGTGGCCCCCATTGGCACCGGGTCGGATGGGCGGATATTGACCGCTGACGTAACAGTGCGGTGTGGCCCACCTTGGCACTGGGTCGGATGGGCGGATATTGACCGCTGACGTAACAGTGCGATATGGCTTACCTTGGCACTGGGTCGGATGCTCTCGGTGATGGTCTGGGCCGCCTCTGATGTGACCAATTTCTTGAGCGGACGCAGTGGCTGGGTGACGGAGCCCACCTCGGTGGGACTGCCGTACCGGTCCTCATCGAACACAGCCAGCTTCAGAACGCATTCCTGGCGTCAGGTCAGCATAGGTCACGAGGGTGACGGTTGGTCAGGCAGGTCACCACAGGTCACGAGAGTGACGGCTGGTCGGGCGGGTCAACACAGGTCGCTACATGTCGGGCAGATCAGATGGATCACACTTGGTCATGACGAATCACCACATGTCGGGCAGGTCAGGTAGATCACACTTGATCATGATGGATCACAACCGATCAGGCAGGCCATACTCGGCCATGCCGGGTCACCACAGGTCAGGCAGGTCAGGTAGATCACACTTGGTCATGACGGATCATGACTGATCTTGATGAATCACCAGATGTCACGATTAGTCATGAGTGGCTAGGCATGTACGCATATCATGCATCAAATGACTTTCGCATGGTTGAGCGGTACATTCCTCCAGCACGGTATAGCTGCTCGCCCAGCCAACATGGTATAATATGGAGTGGCCCCGCAAGGCTGAGTTAGCTTTACGCGAATAAGCGAAAACTTTAAACTGGAGCAACCCTACTAGTACGGGCCTCGCACTAGGGTAACAGTCTCAACTGGAGTTGCCCTACTGGTCCGGGCATCGCACTAGAGTAACAGTTTCAACTGGAGTGTCCGGACCAATTCGGATCCTGCCCGGACGTAACAATTTGCATTGACTAGAAGTTGTGCAGCAAAGTGACATAGCTTCTATGGAAATGCATTCTTCATGAGAGGTGGTCTAACTAAACGTAAAAATATGTGTGGTTAGCTCAACTTTCGATGCGTCATTTGCAGTCCCTGAGTGAAGTTTGATTGTACCTCCTTCCACATTATTAGAACTTCAGATAATTCGGTTTTAAGCGAAGAAAAATAAAGCAGGAGAACATTCGACCATGCATATACCAGCAGCCGGGTGTCAGATCCAGTCATGAATTCTTCCTAGACTTGAGATGATCCATCATGTCAGGGCCTCTCTCGGGATCCAGAATATTTCGTGGCTTCCGATCATAAAAAATGAAGACTCCCAGATAATGTTCCAGTAGACGAAGCCGTTTAAAATGAGGTAAAGGATCATGCCAATCTCAGAATGCAGCCTCCTGAACAAAAGCTTTTTGGGTACCAAAAATATCAACTCTATCAGAAATACTAGCTGTGCATCTGGTTCCATCCACCTGTACCCAACGCAAGAAATACGGCACACACACAAACACACACACACACACACACACACAGACACACACACATACACACACACACACACGTATATATATATATATATATATATATATATATATACATACCTATATATATATATGCATATACATATATATACATATATATATATATATATATATATATATATATATATATATATATATATATATATATATATATATATATATATATATATATGTACATATCGCTTGTGGCGATGATTTATCTTTCAGTATATCGAATAGTCTGTACCTAAGCACAGTGCACTCAATTTTGGCAATAACATTACCACTGACAGTCTCTACTAACTATTATGCGATTGACCAGTGCCAATAAATGGTTTTCCACCCTGACAAGCACAATGCTGTTTTAGCCTACATCACCAACTATCCAGTTGGCACTGGGATTCGATGGGCGCCAGGCCTACCACCGGGGTACAGCAGACAAAAACAATGCGAACCGAGTGGAGTGCAACCTGCGATAATCAGCTGGAGAGGTCGGGCAGTGCTGATAATGCGACGACGTTTGTAAGTGGCATACCTACTCACCCTCAGCTCGGTCTTCACAATTTCTGCGCCGAACGACTGCTTGAAGCACGGGTTCTTTGTGTGTCGCAGTGTGCGTGTGAGAAACTCGCACACCACCGTCGAGCGCGAGCCGCGCAGAGAGCGTTTCTCTTTCAGAAGTGTCACGCGCACGAACGGGTCGCACGTTCCGACGTAGTCACGTGACGGCAGTCCCTGGGCCTCCTGGCGGTCACGCGCCGCCACAGGTCAAGTCTCACATCACAGCTGCAATAGTGGCCGAGCAGTAACGTTCGCGATGGTCAGAGGGGCAGCAGGCTGAACTTGGCGTGTTCATTGCCATGCATCGCTTGAATTGTTTTCGTATTTACTGTTGCAGCAATTGTAGGAAGCAGGATCGCATAGGTGGGCGGTGGAAAGCAATTACATTAAGTGTGCTGTTGCTGTCATCACACTTAATGTGGTGTGATCACACAACATCAAGAGATGTCACCAAAGATGACATTAAGAGATGACACCAGAGATGTCATCACACATTGCCTACTTGAATCGCATTCACTGCCCAATCAGACGCTGGCAATCCAGGCTATCTTTCTCTCTAAGCCATTTGCTCCGTCTCCGTCATCCCATAGTCCCGACCCCGAATAACTGATCCAATGGATTTTCTTCCAATAAGAATCCGATTATCGGCTGAATGTGTTGAAAGACGCAGGGTCCTTCGCGACCCTGACATCAGCAGCGACGACTAAACAGAGGAGGAACATGCGAATTTAGGAATCGGTTGGTCCGCATGGGCGTTGTCAGACTGCCAGACTGCGTCTGGAACCATCTGGAGGGTCCGAGTACCTGAGCTCGGTCGCAGAGGGTAAGTTGATACACCCAACATTTGTGGCACGTAACCTTCGTAGTGCGGGATAATTTTCTACTCCGGAAGTCCCGAGGGGGAGAGGAAATGTGATCCTCTCTCACTAGCCTTTGTTCAAGCAAGGTGCAGAGATGCGGTGAACGGTAGCTACACACTGAAGCTTTTTGTGATACTTGAAACATTTTCTATATCTGCTTTGGTTGATGTTCCAGGTCGCATGGAGCACGACAGCGTCTTGGTGCAGTCAGCCACCAGTCGTGGCCGTAGTGTTCGGATCCTGGTAGCAATACAAGTGCGAATTCATGCTTCAATCTTGATGATATGCAAACTGAGACTTCGAGTGAAAGCCTTCGAAGCTGCAGCGAATTGGCTGTTCATCCTAATGGTTAGTGGCGACGTGCGGTAAATTATTATTTTTCCACCCGCAGTACACAAACATCGGTTAAGCCATATGTGGTTTACTACATATGAGTGATTTAATGTTATATTTATGGCACTCGCTTACGGCTCGTGGTTGAAAGAAAATGTTCCTGTCACGATTGGTTTAATAATTGTACACCATGTCGGCTTTCACGTAAATTTGATGTGTATTCCAGCTTAACAGCCAGTGTAGTTGTGGGGAATGAACATCAAATAGACTGTCTCGAAAGGTCACTTAACTCAGGCACTGTATACTATGAAGGTCATTGCACCGTACGATTAACACTCACCGTGTGATTTGACTGGGGAGGCAGAATTGATCCCCACCCGCGATCGGTGCCGGGTTAGCAAACATTTGGTCGTATCCTGATGCGGTAAGGTGACGTTTCCACCGAGTATTTGCACATCCGAAATGCTGCTATTAATAATGCACCAAATTATGTGACATTGGCTTATCAACACTGTCATGATAACACAATGATCACATTTGCATAATACTTATGGTAGGAAAGTGGAACAGAATCCACGCATACCACAACCATAACAGCCTCTCTCCAAGTTTGAATGCGTGTGCATGAAAATTGTGGGTGAAAAGCGGCAGTTAGTCCACAAACCATGTTAATCCCATAGCGCCAACCTGAACAATGATGTGCAGCTTTCCAATCTGCCGCTCGCCGTTGGTTTGGTACTGCAGAGAAAAGGTCAGCTGGCCCGCCCTGGATTGGCTCGTGATGGCCTCCGATGACGCTGAGAACTTCGAGCTCTGGAACGCAAGCAACATCAACTGGAGCACAAACGTCATCGACCGCAGCACACACGGCATCAACTATGATGCCAACAATGAAGGCGGAAGTGTGACAGCAGGACGAGCGCCAGCCCCTCCCCAGCCTTTCCCCACGCGAGGCAAGGCCATGTTTTCTCCTTCCCCAAAAGTCCATTTTCCTTGCCGTCTTTTGAATTTTTCACCCTTCGCAGCCTAATTTGTTTCTCATTTTCAGCATCTCTCTACGTTGTTCATACCTTACGTTCCCTCTCATGTTGGCTGTTAGCCTTGCATGCCGACTTGAAGTATAATATGGAAGAGTAATGCATAAACTCTACACGAAATGTTGGACAATTTGAACCTCGCGACTGTGCTATTTAATCGGATTTGTTTTCGGGGGAAGCTAATGTGGCATGGCTAAGGTCGGACATTCCTAAACATTAGGACAAGTCGTGTGACGACAATACTGTCACTCAAATGGCATGACTGACAAGCAGTATGGCACGGCACTATGACTCGCTGTTTATCGGTGGTGACGGTGCGCGTATCACCTTGACGGAGCTGAGGGTGGACGTGGGCGAGTGCCTGCCGCTGTCCGACATGGACGAGTAGGTCGAGTCGCGTCCTCTCGAGTACAGACTGATGCCGTCCAGCAGGCCAGCACGCTCTGAAACCACTCAGTCCCGGCACCGGATCAGTGCCATCTCGGGACCCGATCAGTCCTCTTCCCGGCACCGGATCATTCCCACCCCGGGACCCGATCAGTCCTCTCTCAGCACCGGATCAGTCCCATCTCGGGTCCCGATCGGTCCTCTCCCCGACACTGGATCAGTCCCATCTCGGGTCCCGATCAGTCCTCTCCCCGACACGGGATCACTCCCATCTCGGGTCCCGATCAGTCCTCTCCCGGCACCGGATCAGTCCCATCTCGGGTCCCGATCAGTCCTCTCTCCGGCACGGGATCAGTCCATCTCGGGACCCGACCTCTCCCCGACACGGGATCAGTCCATCTCGGGTCCCGATCAGTCCTCTCCCGGCACCGGATCAGTCCCCTTCCGAGGCCGAATCAATTGCGCTCCTGGAACCGGTCAGTTCCCTCCCGAGACCGAATCGGTTCCACTCCTAGGATCGGCCCTGTCCGCTCCTGAGACCGACACTGTCAGCTTCTGGGACCAGCACGGACAGCTTCTGGGACCGGCACTGTCAGCTACTAGGACCGACACTGTCCGCTCCTGAGACCGGCACGGTGTGCTACTGGTATCGGCACGGTGTGCCGCGATATGTGGACACACAGTTGCCAAATTCTCACCACGGCCGTCGTATAGCCAAGCTCCAAGTGAAGGTCACGTGGAACCATAAAACACTTGTAGCTGTTGGCCAACAACAACTCCACCTGTGACAGCTGCCGAGCCCTGCTTCGGTGCAGTCCCGTATACGCCGTGATGTGTGTACAGGAAAAAATTATCGAGCTTGTGATAATACCGCGATTGGATTTTGACTTGGTCAGGCAGAGTCGATGAGCAACGGTGATAATGGCGCATTGCAGGGATGAAGAGATGGTTTCTCTTGCGGTGTGCGGTCGTCCATAGTCATCTCGTGGCGGTCCAAATACTTCTGTTGAACCGTTAGGTGCATGTCTTTACTCTAGAATTAATATATTTAACTAATGAAAAAGACGACTTAATCATTCACTGTTACTTTTGACAATTATGTACATGGTATGCTTAGGAACATGACTTATACCAAAACAGCTTGGCTCCTCTGAACACGTGAACATCGATCAATCCGTCAACAAGTCTAACCCTGAGAACACATTTAGAAATTCTGAATCCACATCAGTCATATTGGGCACAAGACATCACACAAATACGAAACACTGCACATGTTCTCTGTCACAGCCAAAACTGCAACTACCATCAAATACTAAAATGATGTACATACAAGAAATAATTAGAGGGACTTAAATCTTAGCTTAACACGAGTACGAGTGATGATCAGAGGAAATATAAGAATACTATTATTAATAAGCAGTCTAACATAGTAGTAATAATGTTATATATATATACACACACACATACATGCACACACACACACACACATGTATATATATATACATGTATATATATATATATATAATAAACATATATATATATATATATAATAATTATATATAATATATATATATATATATATATATATATATATATATATATATATATTTATATATATATATATATATATATATATATATATATATATATATATATATATATATATATATATATATATATATACATGTATATATATACATATATATGTGTAGATGAATATATATGAATATAAATCCTTAATAGCTGAACTGATTTCACAACAGATATAAGACAACGATGCTGAGTACAATACTGCAACTTACACTGAGCACACTAATGCAAATCATGTTTCTACCAAAGATGTGTTGTGCCATGCCAGGGATAATGAACATATTCTGTTGCCAATCACACTCCCCCTCAGAGAAAGACAATGCATGGGTGTATAACCTCGTATGCCGAATAACTAGAAACCAAGGTCGTGTGTAAGCAATGGCGTTCAGCTTCGTGCAGTGTGCAACGCAAACTTGGTATGCTGCATCATGCATCGTAACACCAGGCAGCATGCACCGAGACTGACCAGCATACAGCTCCAGGAAAGGAAACCGTCACCTACCCAGCTCCACTCCCGAGACAAAGTCGTCTCCGGTGACTGGAATATGACTAAACCGGGCTCACCACGGGCGTCCTGGTTTGATGGACCTGGATGAAGTTGGGCTGGACCGAGGACGTTTTGACCCACATCTGTGACACGCAGACCAGATGCTTGGGATGCTGCGCTCCGAAAGTAAAAATGACACCTTTGATGATACCTAGTACCAAAATTAGCGGCATGCTTGTTGCAATCATATATGACGGATCATGTAGTATGCGTAAGAATTACCAATGTTAGCTGGGCTGCGGACATGAGAAGGATGACTTGCGTAGCTTTGTAGTAGAGCAAGAAGCACAAGCCTGTGGAAATCTTATCGGAACATATTACGTACAGGAATAATTTAACAGGTTGTATGCTATGTAGGATACGTTTATATTTGTAATAAGGTACGATACATATATATATATATGTATATATATATATATATATATATATATATATATATATATACATGTATATATATATATATATATATATATATATATATATATAGGTATATATATATATATATATATATAGGTATATATATATATATATATATATATATATATATATATATATATATAAATATATATATATATGTGTGTGTGTGTGTGTGTGTGTGTACCTATAATACCAACATATGTATCTGTGTGACGTGACAGCCAAAGACGAGCCAGCTCCGACACGGCCGTGGCTCGATGTTGCTGAAGCGAGGGGACCAGAGCGGGCAGTGGACGACTGGGCACCGGAGTGGACAGAAGCGGGCAGTGGACGACTGGGCACCAGAGTTGACCAGGTCTTGACCGAGGCATGCCCCACAAGCCCACGGGAAGCCCTGTGCGGCGGGCCGCCGGTTACCGGGGCGCTTCTTGTGTGACGTTCGCGTGTCAAGGTTGTCCCTGGACTGACTCCTGCTGGTGTGGCTCATACTGTGAGATGAGCGCAGAGAGAGGCTGGCGGGGTCGGTGGCATGGACACCTGCAACACCGCACACCAAGACAAAACGGTCGGCTGGTGTGGCTCATACTGTGAGATGACCGCAGAGAGAGGCTGGTGGGGTCGGTGGCATGGACACCTGCAACACCGCACACCAAGACAAAACGGTCGGCTGGTGTGGCTCATACTGTGAGATGAGCGCAGAGAGAGGCTGGCGGGGTCAGATACTCAACCCAACAAGCGTCGGTGGCTCATACTATGAGATGACCGCAGAGAGCTGCGGGGTTGGCATGGACACCGAACACCGCACACCAAGACACAACGGTCGGCTGGTGTGGCTCATACTATGAGATGACCGCAGAGAGAGAGGCTGGCGGGGTCGGTGGCATGGACACCTGCAACACCGCACACCAAGACAAAACTGTCGGCTCGAAAATGAAACATCTTAAAGGCACAGTCACCTATGCAATATATGTATATGCACTTACGGGTACAACATATTAGCGCATGCATTGGAAAGTCAGACTAGGGGGCGAGATGGATTGGGCTGTACCCAACCACAGTTCACGCCCGCGGTGGATGGAGTTGTACCCAACCCCAGCCCACACCCGCGGTGGATTGAGTTGTACCCAACCCCAGCCCGCACCCGCGATGGATGGAGTTGTACCAAACCCCAGTCCATTCCCTGGTGAATGGAGTTGTACCCAACCCCAGCCTACGCTCGAAGACCTCAGCAACCAAGAAGGCTAGCGACACAAAACTATCAGTGTGGGTCATGGGAAGGTTGGGGAACCTTGCATGTGGTCGTGGAAAGGTCACCGTCACCATGCGGTGTAAATCGAGCCAGGAAAACGAATTCGACCATCTAGGAGAGCTTTAGCCTGACTGGATCCGGCTTGACCGGGAGCGATTTAACCTCCTGGCCAGCGTGTTTGGCCGGCTTTTCCCTTCCGTGGTGGATAGTCTTCTCACCTCGCCATCTCGCCCCAAATAGTTCGTAGGCCGGAGGACAAGACCAATATGTGCGCCGCAGTGCGAATCAAATGATACCCGAATTTTATACCTGCAGCTAATCAGCGAACCTCCAGAGCAGGTCAAAGAAGATGTATATTTTATGTCCACATTTCCGGTATTAGCGGCGTCAGCGATACCAGCGGTACCAGGGGCGTCAGCCTGCCGATGTGCTATTTGTTCTCGTGACATAAGCACCAGAATGTAGCCCAGTTGATCCGAAGCACATTGACGTTCCACTTGACCTGGTAACAAGCATGATTTCAGGGACAGATCAGGGTAAACCCTTGTGGCCCACGCCAACGTGACACATTGCTATGCTAAAGCACCTGAAAATGGCTACTTGACAGTTATTGAAGGCAAAAATAGCAGCTGAATTATATTTGTTTTGCTTGAACATAATTGGTACTAAATAGGCAAGAACTACACTTTCTTTAAAAATGCACAGAATATGTCTCTAAAAATAAGGAAACGTTTCGGCAGCTGTAAGTTTAAGTCACTGTGTAACGCGATGTAGCAGGGGTGAGACGGCGAACAAAGGTGCTAAAAGTGTACCATGACATAGCCAAATAAGCATTTTTAGAGTGTAAGCACGGGAATGTAATTTCCTGTTCCCAGAGTTGCATGCTTCAAGAAACAAGGTGTGTCGGCATTCTCCATATGGCCGGGCGCTCCCCACCGCGCAGTGAAGTGCTGAAGTACACGGAGTGAGCTTCAGCTATTTTCGCAGTGTATCTGCCAATCGCCTGCGCCAATCGGCTCGCAACTCAACTTCGTGCAGACAAAGGCATCGACAGCGCAAAGAACACACAGTCAGCGTTACGTGCTGGCTCTCCGGCGGCTGTCTGGGGAGTGTGCCGAGCCGATGGAGCTGCGCAGCTACGCGCACGACCACTGCATAAGCACTTATAACTCGCTTCAAGTTGCGAACTCAAAATGATTGGAGCTTGAGGAAGCCCGGGGAGTTTGTCTTTGTGTGCCTGACTTTAACACTCGCCCTGGAGGGCCTCTGGAAGTTATGCGCACTGGAGGGGAGGGGTGGGGGGGGCGGGGGGCGGTCAAATGAGGTCACATTTGGCAAAATTTTCTTGTTTTGCGTGGCTTGGCTTGTCATTGTTATGGATCGCTGTGATTGTGTTTAAATGCTCCAAAATAGGCATCAATGATGTTTTGGACATTACTCATGATGCAATGCAGATGCTAGACCCAACATTTAACCTCAGGTCACCTATATAGCAGCACTTTAACAGGTCAGTTACCTGTTCCAGTTACCGAAACCGGGCCGCCCGCCCGACTGCTCCGTCGGGCAGCTCGGCGCAATCGGCTTCGTGAAGAAAGGAGTGAAGTACATGAATAAAGTATAGAAACGCAATGACAATCAGTACAAATGACAAACAGTAGTGCATTTACGACAACATTCCAGTTGATCAAGTTTGGTTCCATTAACCTGTCATGAACTTGACCTGACTTGACCTCGGTGACCTAACATGACCTTGAAACTATATAGGATATCAATATACATCAAACAAGTCGCTAGTGTTGCCAAGAACACTTCCCTTTTGTGAATATACCGGAAGCGCATCAGCGCCGATTTTTGTGGTCTGGCGCTAGGATGTTTTTTTTAGAACTACGGCCCCTAACTTGAAGAAGAAAAAAAATCAGCCGATTTCCATTTTTCTTGCTTTAAACGACGCGCCGACCATTTCTAAGCAGGTACGCAGACAATCGCGTATATCGACCGGTAAAATCTGTAGTTATGTACGAAAAACCGGAGGGGTGGGCGGATTTCGCCCCCCCCTCTAGTGCGCGTGTTAATGATTCGCTAGGTGTATGGGTGTAGGCATCTTCCGCCAGCTCCGATCGCTTCAGTATGATGAGATGAAGGAGATGGTTAAAACTGTGTGAACAAATATATGGATAGGGTAGGGTGTGAGGCGCGACGGGATGCCTGGATTGCGGTTGGCTTGAGTGAATCTACTCAAGCACTGTGACGTTCACCAATATCTGTTAACACCTCGGGTGCTCTGGATCATCTGAAGCTCGATGTTCTCACCAACGTCCAACACAGCAATACAGTAAGTTTGACAAACGTCCACCTGATCGCATCACCCGGCTTCGCCGTTGGCCTGTCGCACGGAATGTGCGACGTCGGTGTGGCTGTCTGTGTTATTTGGATAGGGGCAGATAATGCGGACGGCGGCGCTGAGTCCATAGTCGTTCATTGCGCAAGAGTCCATCATAACACTACACCAACTACTAGGGACACTACCGAGTCAGTAACTTTGTTGCAACACCCGACAATTGAACGAATCGTAGACTGATGAGTTGATAAATACTTGGCACACACAGGGCACTCAACTACAAGTAGTGAAGCACTGCATGTGATTTCATCACAAGGTAGCCGATTCCCCCACCAGGGTATCTCTGAGCCAGCTGTCGGCACGTGACCGTGGCGAGGTCACGACACACCCGCGCGAACAGCATCGTCAACAGCAGCCGCCGACACGACGCCTTCTCCACCACTAGACCGCTGCAGTGACTGACCTTTGTGGAGGCAGGAGTGGAGCGGGCACACCTCGCCGACCAGACAGACGACCAGCAGCACCACCAGCAGCACACAGCCGGCGCTGCCCACGATGATGAGCAGCTTCTCCTCCTCGCTCAGCTGCGATATGAAGCTGCTCTGGTAGGTCTCGGGCAGTGAAGGCGTGATGGACGCTCCGCTAGCCATGCTCTCCGGCATGGCCAACAGGCTGCTACGGCCCGACGAGCGGCGGCATCTCGACCGCGCACTGAGGTGACCCGAGGTCACAGCCTCAGTGGGCTTACGGCGGACCTGAGATCACAGGCCTCAGCAGACTTCCGATATATCTGTCCCTGAGATCACAGCCTCAGAAGACTTCCGATATATCTGTCCTCACAGACTCGACGGATTTCGGTGGATCTAAGCTCATAGTTTCAGCAGACCTCAATTGGTAGGCCTGCGGTCGCAGACTAAGCAGACTTCTAGTGGGAGATCTGAGGTCACCGATTCAACAGACTTCCGGTTGACTTGAGGCCACAGCTTCAGCAGATTTCTGGAAGAAGATCCGAGGCCACAACCTCGGCAGCCTTGAAGAGATCGTTCGGGATCACGGCTGCAGAAGACACCAGCAAGTGAACTTGGGCTAACTGCTTCAGCAAACTCCGCCAGAAACCTGAAGTCACGTCGTCAACAGCTTCTGCCAAGGGACTTGACACCGCTTCAGTGCGCTTTACGAAGGAGACCCGACATCACTTCTTCAGTGGACACCAGCCGATGCATCACTGCAAGCGTAGAAGGTGGTTACTGTAACATGAGACGCAATTACTGCAAACGCGGCAGGCGACCAGCTTCCGCAGCGCCCGCGACAAAACCGAGAGGAGCACACTCAGATCAGGTCACAGCCCGCCAAGTCAGGTCAGATCAGGTCGGACGGCGCGGGTGACAACGACGAAGGTCACTGCGATGCCAAACTCGAGTCCGGGCGTCGAGGGTCTGGATGGCGGTCGGTTCCGGTTCGGATGGCGGTCGGTTCAGGTTCAGATGGCGGTCGGTTCAGGTTCAGATGGCGGTCGGTTCAGGCCCAGCTGCGGGCGGGCGCGGGGGAGCGGGACGGTGGACACGGCCGGCTCGGACGGCGGCGCGGCGGTGTTCTGCCTCACCGGCGGCCACTGATGGTGGCTCTCGCGCTGCTCACCACACTTGTGCACACTGCCTGTGACCGAGCCACCTGTGGCAGCCACAGTCAAGCCCGCTATACAGTCGAGTCACAGCCTGCAGCGCAGCATACGAGCAGACGGCTGGGGGCACATGGGGTAGCTGCCCTAGCCTTTCGCCTGGGAAGTCATCTAGTACATCCTCATATCTCTACGTGCAAGCATTCCCACACACTCACGTATTCATATAGGCATGCATATATGAATGTATAAAGAACTAAATAAATAATTAAATAAATATATAAATATATATATAGATATATATATATATATATATATATATATATATATATATATATATATATGTATATATATATATATATATATATATATATAAAATATTGAGTCTACACCTAGCATCCGCACACTGACCAATTGCAGCTAGTATTCTACTCATCTGAGGGTAAGAGATGCATCACATAAGCTCTGTAAGTAAAATATCGAGCGCACTGGTCCCAGTTCAACATGCGTTTTACAGGGGTGTCGCATAGACGTCACAGTTACTTGTAGCACTGACTGCCCAAGACCCTTGGGACTAAGTTATAATTCAATTGCTGTTGTTTTTGTTTTCAATTTTATTTTTTTTCAGCCTCTGATGCCATTGCCAGGACGTATACTGGCACACTCCTCATATTGAAGACAAACTCAGTGGATGGAAACTTTTGAAGATATACATAGCACGTGAAATTAGAATGTATTTCACATATTTCAGAAGCAGGCTACGTGGCGACAATGAGGCGTATCGGGTTGGAGCTGCTCACACTGCTGCTGGCCGTCTAGTGGCAGATGTTGTTACACCACCACTCGCCACGTACACACTGCTGCTGGCTGTCTAGTGGCAGATGTTGTTACACCACCATTTGTCACGTACACACTGCTGCTGTCTGTCTAGTGGCATATGTTGTTACACCACCACTCGTCACGTACACACTGCTGCTGGCTGTCTAGTGGCAGATGTTGTTACACTACCACTCGTCACGTACACACTGCTGCTGGCTGTCTAGTGGCAGATGTTGTTACACTACCACTCGTCACGTACACACTGCTGCTGGCTGTCTAGTGGCAGATGTTGTTACACCACCATTTGTCACGTACACACTGCTGCTGGCTGTCTAGTGGCAGATGTTGTTACACCACCACTCGCCAGGTGCACACTGCTGCTGTCTGTCTAGTGGCAGATGTTGTTACACCACCAGTCGTCACGTACACACTGCTGCTGGCTGTCTAGTGGCAGATGTTGTTACACCACCATTCGTCACGTACACACTGCTGCTGGCTGTCTAGTGGCAGATGTTGTTACACCACCATTCGTCACGTACACACTGCTGCTGGCTGTCTAGTGGCAGATGTTGTTACACCACCATTCGTCACGTACACACTGCTGCTGGCTGTCTAGTGGCAGATGTTGTTACACTACCATTCGTCACGTACACTGCTGCTGGCTGTCTAGTGGCAGATGTTACACCACCATTCGTCACGTACACACCGCTGCTGGCTATCTAGTGGCAGATGTTACACCACCATTCGTCACGTGCACACTGCTGCTGGCCGTCTAGTGGCAGATGTTGTTACACCACCACTCGCCACGCACACACTGCTGCTGGCCGTCTAGTGGCAGATGTTGTTACACCACCACTCGCCACGCACACACTGCTGCTGGCTGTCTAGTGGCAGATGTTGTTACACCACCACTCGCCACGCACACACTGCTGCTGGCCGTCTAGTGGCAGATGTTACACCACCACTCGCCACGCACACACTGCTGCTGGCCGTCTAGTGGCAGATGTTACACCACCATTCGTCACGTACACACTGCTGCTGGCTGTCTGGTGGCAGATGTTACACCACCATCGTCACGTACACACGCTGCGCTGTCTAGTGGCAGATGTTGTTACACCACCAGTCGTCACGTACACACTGCTGCTGGCCGTCTAGTGCAGATGTACACCACCATCGCACGCACACACTGCGCTGGCCGCAGTGGCAGATGTTACACCACCATTCGTCACGTACACACTGCTGCGCTGTCTAGTGGCAGATGTTACACCACCATTCGTCACGTCACACTGCTGCTGGCTGTCTAGTGGCAGATTTACACCACCATTCGTCACGCACACACTGCTGCTGGCCGTCTAGTGGCAGATGTTACACCACCATTCGTCACGCACGCCGTCCACGGCGGCCCGCGGAACATTGTGCGCGCCACACAAGGAAATGCTTGTTGTCTAATTATTTTCATTGGAAGAAAATCCATGGAATATATCTATAGGCGGTCGGGGGATAACGCCACATCGATGTGTTGTAAAGTGGTGCACACATTCGCACGGTAGCATGCTTCCCGAAACTAATAATGGAACCAATTTCGCTGGTGTTGATAAAATGGTGATAAAACTGTCACATGAGAGTCTTCCCAGATTGTTGACGTGAAGCCAAGAGGAAGTGAACAGTGAACAGTAATGCATATAGTTCAGACATGTTCATGTTTAATGTACCGCATTTTTACCACAATTTCAACAGTAAAGTCCTTTCTTTTGCATTTGTGCTTCAGCCAGCAACAAATATTTCCCTTCAGCTAGCGCCCGACGATACTTAGACATGACCATGGTCATGCCTTTGGGTGTGTGCTTAGGCCCTGAGAGGCATATCGGGGCACAGCGTTTCTCTCAAATCCCGACAATTTTCATGGATCAACATGGCGTTGAATGGAAAGAATCGACCCCAAAACTCTGTCCGGGGCCCTTCCAATCTCCTTAAATTCAAGCATTTCCCCACCTATGACCATAGGTGGGGTTTTCCGTCCATTCTAGGAGGGTTCTCGTTCTCCCCATATCACCCGACACCCAATCGACTCTGTACCCAGGGATCGTAAGCCGCTGTCGGGTCTGATCGGATAAATGAAGTCGCTGCCACTCACGGCGTCGCCCCGTGCGATCCGCTGCGCTATGATGCTGAGCGCCTATGACTACAGGCTGGCGTTTATTCGAGCGTGTGTAAGCATGGTGGCCGAATCTTGACGAAAAGATCACGAATGTGCCTCAGAAATGTGATGTGTGTCAGGCGCAAAGAGTGAGGTCGCCAGAAGTCTCCATACATCCATGGGAGTGGCCTACGAAAAACTTCGATCGGGTGCATGCAGATTATGCGGTTCCTATGGAAGGCTGGATGTTTTTCATCACCGACGCTTATTCCAAGTGGATGGACATGCATCCTCCAAGGACCTGCACGTCATAGGTCACAAGAGAACATTTGGCACCTTGTTTGCGTGCTGGGGACTGCCAAAAACAATACTATCTGAAAATGCACAGTGTTTCAAGTCTGATGCATTTCAGGCTTTCTGTCGCAGAAATGGCCGTACATGTGACATCCCCTGCTCTGTCACCGAAGTCTAGCGGCTTAGCTGAGCGCAGTGTTCAGACATTCAAAATGTCCATGAAAAAGCAAACAGAAGGCACGGCACAACTCAACATTTTTCGTTTCACATTTCGCTATTGAGTCACTCCACACAGCACGACCCGTGTTTCACCGGCAGAACTGTTTTTGGGTAGATTGACGACACCGTTAGATGCCGTTAAACCCGACATTATGGAGAGGATCCGTAGACCACAGCAGGCGCACAAGAAGTCCTGTCTAGGGCTTCTTTTGTGCTTAAGGATAGGGGTACGGCATAGGGAGCTAGTTGTATCTGTGTGTGGGTGAACTGGTGTACGTGTCGACGGTGAACTGTTTGCAGGGCTGGTGTAGGTGGATTCTTGGAACAGTGATCGATAAGTGTGCGGTTAAACTGATTGTGTTTCTACTGGATGATAGATTCATCCAGCGACATTTGGATAAGGTGCGTCATAGTAGTGTGTTATCCAGTGACTCGTGTGACGTGCCATCTCGCCGCTCACCTCCAGCCCTCGGTCTCAGCCGGACGCTGCTATGCCTGCTAACGTTAGGATGGATGGTAACAAATCGGCTGGCCGTTATGACTTGCGACCACGGGAAGCGTTGCGGCCACCACAATGTTATTGATTATAGAATCCTGGGTGAAGGGATGTAATAGGCTGAGGTGTGGGCTACACCCTGCATGTACTGCCTGACGCCGCCCTTGAGTGTGGCCGGTCGGGCCTGCCCTCGGGCGGGACTCGGCGGCCCGGTCGGGGAAGACAACGCCCCGAATACACAGTCTGGATCGAGCTCCGAGCGTGTCACTTCGAGATTCACCTGTGCATTAACGGAATGTTAATCAACGAAACTGTAAAAAAAAATGTGCTCAGCACGCGAGCCAATGTGAAAGGCTGTTTTCGATATGGCATAAATTCAGTTGAACCATGAGTCGGAGATAAGTTGCTCAAGGAATTGTTTACACTGCGAGTAGTGCATGCCGAAATACGATGTAATTGTAAACAGGAAAAATCACTTCTTGCTCAACTGAGTGAACATAATCTGCTGCTTAGGAAAATGTTAATTCCCATATGCTGATTTCTTCTTGCTGTTTGATGGAATCATAAACAAAAACATTTTCAGCACGCGAGTCGGTGTGAAAAGCAGTGTGAGATAGACACATCCTTCCTCAGCATGGATGCTTAATATTCGATATTTGCCAGGCTCGAGGGGGTGAATGTTAGTACGAGCTAACCTAGCAACAGCCTCATGCAGAGAAATGATCTGTGTGTTATGCATGGTATATGATGCCTAGACCCAAACCACATTGTGCTCTACGATACGAAATCCCTTACGAGCACTTCAAATACTTGCCAAGCGGCACGAAATCACCGTCAAACGCAATGGCCAACCTAGGGTGTGGACACAGCCTAATCAGTTACCAGCACAAGCCCGCGAAACGTCAGCATACCACGCTTACAATGGCGACAAACGCTGCTGTTTATCGTCGCCGGCCGCGGGCACCATATGTCACCAATGACGTCACTGTGCACACCTGACCGTATCGTTGAAGGACAGAGCCTGGCCTGAGGTGTTGGTCTGCCACTCCCGGCGACACTGCGACACAGCCGTGCTAACGTGGGGTGTGGACTCGCCGGCAGACACTGCGACACAGCCGCGCTGACGTGGGGTGTGCACTCGCCGGCAGACACTGCGACACAGTCGCGCTGACGTGGGGTGTGCACTCGCTGGCAGACACTGCGACACAGTCGCGCTGACGTGGGGTGTGGACTCGCCGGCAAACGCTGCGACACAGCCGCGCTGACGTGGGGTGTGCACTCGCCGGCAGACACTGCGACACAGCCGCGCTGATGTGGGGTGTGCACTCGCCGGCGGAATAGCTGCCCCGGCGACACTACGACATACCGCCACTAACCTGACGTGTGGACTCGGCAGCACGATGGCTCCCCCAGCGACACTGCGACACAGCGGCGCTAACGCTACTGCCACACGGCAGGAGCTCCCGAGTCACGCACCCCGCCCGCCTGCTAGCTGTAATAATTATTCCGGTAACGACCGACTAAGCACCCTCATGTTTGGCAGTGTGGCAGGGTAACAGAGGAGGGGGGGAACCAGCCGTGCTCATGAGCCGCCCGATAGTCGGCCTCTCTCAGTACCAACACACGTGTACACCAACATAACCGACCGTATGACAGCTGGGGCCTGCCTGTGCGGAGCATCCACATGTCCATGATATTAGCAACGCATTCGCATTCGCATTCAGCATCCTATTCGCATACTCTCCGAATTCGTTCATTTTTTTCAGGATGCCTACAATCTCATAGTTTGACCTATATTCGCAAAATAATGTTTTGACCATGCATTATTGCCATCTACGGGTACCTGATAATACCTTCCTAAATACATTCATCGGATGGACATTAGCGCCAAAAAATCTCCCATCGGACAAGAAGGCAGCACATCCAAGCATGTCACCTTCAAGTTCACCATTTTACCTCAGGTCAACGAAGACTTTAACATCACACCCTATGGGAAAATCACTGTACCGAATACAATTTTGCTAAATACATTTATCGGATGGATATTAGCGTCGAATAATCGCCCACAGAGCAAGGACGCAGCACATCCGAGCATGTGACCGTCAGCGCCATGGTTTGACCTCAGGTCAGGATTTATGAAATTCAGAAAAAGAAAGCAGTCCACTTGGGTACCGTATGTGGGCCAAACGAAGCATTGAATGTAGACTATCTCAACACTGATGCATGCACTAGGAACACAAGAAGCAGCACACTGCGTGATCTGACCTCTATCGATGACGCATTTCATCAGATAGCACTAGCATCCAATTCAACAACGCATTCAGAAACGAATTCACCAATGCCCTCCGTTTCGTCTGAAAATTTAACACAACCTTCGCAGACATACCCGTACATGCATCCCGAAACGATGTTCTGCTACGACGAACCATTTCGCCTTCAGAGGCGAAAAGGTCAGCCAGGTCAAATCTGGGGTACCGCATAACTTGCCGGATAATTCACTTATTGGAATGATTCAAACGCTTGTGCCACCGCTATCACGGTGGCATGCAGCACACCAAATCAACTAGTCACTCGAGGTCACCATTTGACCTCAGGTCAACGAAGACTTTAACATTACACCCTATGGGAATATCACGATGTACCGAATACAATTTTCCTGAATACATTTATCGGATGAATATTAGTCTCGAATAATCGCCCGCCGAGCAAGAACCCAGCACATCCGAGCATGTGACCGTCAGCGCCATCGTTTGACCTCAGGTCAGGTTTTATGAAATTCAGAAAAGAAAGTAGTCCACATGGGTACCGTATGTGGGCCAAACGAAGCATTGAATGTAAACTATCTCAACACCGATGCATGCACTTGCAAAACAAGAAGCAGCAACTGCGTGACCTGACCTCTATCGAATAAGTGAAATTGAATCATTCCAATAAGTGAATTCTCCGGCAAGTTATGCGGCACCCCAGATTTGACCTGGCTGACCTTTTCGCCTCTGAAGGCGAAATGGTTCGTCGTAGCAGAACATCGTTTCGGGATGCATGTTCGGGTATGTCTGCGAAGGTTGTGTCAAATTTTCAGACGAATCGGAGGACATTGGTGAAATGGTTTCTGAATGCGTTGTTGAAAGGGATGCTAGTGCTACCTGATGAAATGCGTCAACGATGGAGGTCAGTTCACGCAGTGTGCTGCTTCTTGTGTTGCTAGTGCATGCATCAGTGTTGAGATAATCTACATTCAATGCTTCGTTTGGCCCACATACGGTACCCAAGTGGACTACTTTCTTTTCTGAATTTCATAAATCCTGACCTGAGGTCAAACCATGGCGCTGACGGTCACATGCTCGGATGTGCTGCGTCCTTGCTCAGTGGGCGATTATTCGATGTTAATATCCGTCCGATAATCGCATCATAAAAATTATATTCGGTACACCGTGATTTTCCTATAGGGTGTAATGTTAAAGTCTTTGTTGACCTGAGGTCACAAAATGGTGAACTTGAAGGTGACATGCTTGGATGTGCTGCTTTTTTGTCCGATGGGAGTTTTTGGGTTCTAATGTCCATCCGATGAATGTATTTAGGAAGATATTATCAGGTACCCGTAGATGGCAATAATGCATGATCAAAACATTATTTTGCGAATATAGGTCAAACTATGAGATTGTACGCCAGATGCTTGAATGTGCTGCATCCATGAGCCATAACCAATGTCTGGTTATTTTTCCGTCGTGCCAAGTAAAATTTTGCGGACATTTTCGGGTATACAGAATTCTGGCATAGTTGCTTTTTTTTTTTTTTTTGGCGAACGGTGATGAATCAGTGGCCATAATGGGACATTTTGATCGATGTGCTCCATGTACGTGCTATGTAGACGATGGCCTGCAAAAATCAAGTATATCCAATGTGTCACCAATTTTACTCGGCACCCCTTAAATAGATATAGTGCATGAGTAAAACCAACTTCGGTGACCTGAGAAATCGTGACATTGAAGTTCACATAATTCGATGTGCTGCATCTTTGATGGACATCGGACATCTAGGCGTTAAAATCAATGGCTAAGTGAAATACTTCGAATTTATGCGGCACACCGTTTTTTGACCCGAGTGATCTCTCTGGACCTCTGGATATCAAGCCGCTCGTCCAGACCGAAGAATCGTTGTTTGCCTTACTTTTGCAAGCGACAAATATACATCCTGAAAAAATAGACGAATTCAGGAGAGTATGCGAATAGGATGCTGAATGCGAATGCGAATGCGTTGCTAATATCATGGACATAACACCATCACTTTGAATCAGTGTCTCAAACTCGATCATGGCGCAGTTGCCATGATCGATCTTAAGTTCTCCTAAAATCATCAGAACTAACAAATATTAATCCTCGCAGTGCGTGGTGGTCCAATCTAGTTCTGATGTTTCTCTAAGATCACTCACAAACTCTGCAACTTATTGCTTTGACACTTGATTGCAACTTCCAAACAATGAATGAGTGCGGTGTATCAAAAGGTAGAAATCTAGTCTATTTAGGTTCTGGAGCAGG